>JALIGW010000002.1:131905306-132020306 GCA_023053685.1 Diadophis punctatus similis
CTTCAGGCGAACAGACAAAGTACTTAAAAAGTTAAGGGCTGCATCAGGGTTGTGTTTGACCTTGGGGCGGGCATGGCTAGGGTGGGCATGGCCAGCTTAACGTCACTCATGTTGGGGCACCTGTTGAGGCCCGAGCGCTCTGCCAGCGAAAATGGGCTCCCAAGCTCCGTTTTCGGTTGTGACGGCTTCCTGCAACCCTCTGCCAGGGAAAATGGCCCTCCCGAGCTCCATTTTCCCTGGCAGAGGCACTGCGGGCCGGTCCTTTGCTGTTTCCATGGCGGCCCTGTGGGCTAGATCTAAGCGCCCCGCGGGCCAGATCCGGCCCCCGGGCCTTGAGTTTGACACCCCTGCCATAGATGGTAAACGTCATCTAATGTTTTCAACGTGACATTTCTCCTAAGCTTACAATTGGAAAGATGTGGTTCATACCAATGCTTTAGTTAGAATCAATACAATACTGTAAGCATTATCAGGCAGCCACCGAGCAGAAATAACCCTGGAATAAATACTGTATTAAAACATCATGTTATATAAGTAGTTATGCCTTGTACATTCACAAACCAGTGGTACTGATGAATATAGTCCCAGGAAATTGGATACAGGACCTGCTTTGTTTGGAGCAGGTGAAGTCAGGTAAGGCATACGACTGTCACATTCCAGTAAGCATCTACTTTAGATTTTATCTGCACACCAACTATTTCTCCATTTACGGACAACATCTACAAAAATCAACAAGCCTCAAGAGATAAGAGTGCTCTTGCGTGAACGTTTGACATCAAGAGGAAGTATCATACAAAATCAGAGCTGGAAAACATCAAGATCTGTGTTTCTATGACCGAAATCCACACATGTATTAATTTTGATAATGGCTTGGCAAAGTTGAGCACTTGCAAAATGCAATGGCAAACCATTTCTAAACATCTTGCTAAGAAAACTGCAGGCACCCATCCAGGAGTCAAGACTGAGTGGAAGGCATCAAAAACAAAAGAAAAGGGATTGAGCATAGTACAAGGAAAGATGGTAACGTGGTTTGGACAGTGTGGTTGATTAGACAGTTTGAACTCCAAGGCTAAAGTGACCACTTCCAGAACTCTTGATTCCATTGTAATTGCTGAGTAATTAGAAATTTCTCTAAGGTGCCACAGAGGAAGCCCACAGAATACATACTATTACCGTGGTATAGCCTAGCCACCACTGAAAATGGCCACAAAAAGTAAGGAAGAACAAGCACAGTGTGCCAGTGCTGACCTGCATTCCAACAGCATGGGAATCCTCTACTCAGTCCTCCCCTCCCTTCCCTTCCCTTCCCCTCCCTCTCCTTCTGAAAGATGCAAATTTCCTAGCCATATTGACTCAAATGACCCATGTGACAGGATGGAGTCCCTTGGATCCAACAGTGCCATCTGGTGGAAATATGGAGATGTACTTTCTCCATTGCTAGTCTTGCCCCTGCAATACTGGTCTCCCATTCCCCAGATCTGTTTGGCCCAAAACCTGATCTGTTTAGAAAAGCTTTGAAATTTAGCTTTTTAAAATAATGGTGATATGTGATCCACCTTGATGGAATAGGAGTGGGTCAGAATTTTCTTCTTCATGTATTTCCCCAGTGTGTGATATTTCTTTATTTGACTGTGTTCAGTGCCTTGGGTGCTCTTGATTTGGTGGTCTTACCAGTTTTTAGTGTAGTAGTACGGTAGTTGTTCGACTGTTCCCTCACATGCATTATCTTAGCAGAGCTTAGAACAGCAGTGGGTTGCTACCGGTTCGGACCAATTCTTAGAACCGGTAGCGCTGGCGCCGGGAGGCTCCGCCCACCCACCCAGGACGCTTTTGTGCACGTGCGCGAGCAAGCGAACCGGTGGCAAAATATTTTACAACCCACCACTGGCTTAGAACCATCCTTTAAAATAAGGTTCAGAATAGTAGTGGGTTGTAAATCCCGCCGCTACCAGTTCGCCGAACCAGGCCGAACCGAATCGGGAGCAACTCACCGCTGGTTCAGAGGAAACAGTTGCCTGAACTCACTCTGTCCTCATAGATATTTTTCCAATATGGAGCTCCTATTTGCATCCAAAACTGAACAGATCTAAATGGGCAATTATATTTCATACAGTATAGACATCAATGAAAAATTACTAGAAAGCATAATGGAACCATGGATGAACACCTAATTGATCTGCTGCAATGCTTGCTGTCATATAGTGTCTGTGATCTATGTGGCTTCTCTAATCCAAGGAAGTTTTTGGAGAGTGAAACTATTCCACAACATCTGAAGAAAGATGATTGTGGAAACAATTATTTCTTCAACAGGCAGAAAAGAGCAAATTGAGTGAGAAATCAAAGGACAGGCTGGAGCCATCCTTCTGGGCAAGCCTAGGTGTTAGTGCAGTGTTTCTCAACCACGGCAATTTCCAGGTGTTGTACTTCAACTCCCAGAATTCCACAGCCAGCATGGCCATTGAGGAGAATTCTGGGAGGTGAATTGGCCAAGGTTGGGAAACACTGCTTTAATGGAATGGAGTAAAGAAATTAATGGAAGGATGGGAAGGAGGTAGAAGGGAGATGCCTGTCTCCACTCATGAGTGTTTTTCTTCTTAGAGATCTTTCTGCTTGCTTTCATACCCAATCACAAGATATCCCCCACATTTCCTAGCAATTTAATTTACTTAATTATTCAGGAGGAAGGAAGTTCCCTATTACCTGAATAGGCATGTTCTGCAGAATTTTAACAACCATGTGCAAAGCCAGTGATCGATATGATATGGAACAACAAAAGGTTTGGGAAGCTATGAGAGTAAATTAATATGCAGTCACAAGTTTTCTATCTACAAGTCATGTACCATGTGTTTTATTGACACAAAAGAACTGCTGATGCTTCTTAGTCCTTCAGCATAAAATGGAAGTTAATTTATGGGATGTCACGTGCTCTCCTTCAAGAATAAAGAAATCAGGTAACATAAGAGCTAAATCAAGTGTTCTTATATGTACTAAGGAAGTTGTTTCAGCCGAAATGAAGGTGGGAAGGTAATTAGAAGTTTTTTAAAAAATGAGTGGGCTTTAAAAAGGAGGTTGGAAGGAAGAAAAGAGGATTATACTAGAAAACATTACAAGTTAAAATTACAATTAAAACTGCATTTATACCAATAAATAATTTAAAAACCATATAGCTGCTCATTTTAGAGACAACTATGGGTGGCTCACAGCAATAATGAAACTACAAATCATAAAACAAAACTAAAACCAAAATCTAAAAAAAAAAATCCCAATTATATCTGCATTTTGGATGTCTATTCTGAAAGCAGAAAGCAATATGTTGAATAGCCGTTTATTTGAATTTTGCAATCCAGTTTCATCCTCCAAAAATGTACATAGAAACTTTCCTAGGGAAAGTGAGCATAAAATGTAGGTTTTATGCATTCAGAGAAATGTTCTATACATATAGAACATCTAATACAGAAATGGAACAAATTATAAAATAACCACAACGATATGTGGCCTGTGTGTCCGTCCTATAAATCTATGTTTTTCATCCTTGGTGAGTTTAAGATGTATGGGCCTCAACATGCTGGCTGAGGAATTCTGGGAGTTGAAGTCCACATGTCTTAATGTCTCCAAGTTTGAGAAACAGTGCTATAAAAAAAACTTTATAGCATCACAACCCACACACATACAAACATACGTGTGTGTGTTTGTATATATGTATGTATGTATGTATGTATGTATATGTATATTATGTATATGTATATGTATTTAAGACCCTCAGAGACC
Source organism: Diadophis punctatus similis (assembly GCA_023053685.1). Classification (NCBI taxonomy): domain Eukaryota; kingdom Metazoa; phylum Chordata; class Lepidosauria; order Squamata; family Dipsadidae; genus Diadophis; species Diadophis punctatus. The sequence goes on from JALIGW010000002.1 coordinate 131,909,075, forward strand.
TTGATACAATGCCATTACAAGTACCATTGGTAATATACAAATTACCCAACAATAATAAACTTAATGACCAGAGCGCCTCTTTAGATTCGTTATATATGAAATCTATTGAATGAAATCAACAAAACAATGATAGCTAGCTAAGTGTACGGCTTGCTTGGTAGCTGTGGGTCATGCTGAAGTCCCTGGTTTCACAGCAGAGGGCATGAACTGTGCCAGGGGTTCAAACCAGGGGCGGGTTCCTAATTTTTTTACTACCACTCTGTGGGCGTGGCTTATTTTGTGGGTGTGGCTTGCCAGCCATGTGACCGGGTGGGCATGGCTTGCCAGCCATGTGACTGGGTGGGCGTGGCTTCTCGGACTGCTGAAGGGAGGGGAACTGAGATAGGTCCTGCCGCCCATTCCCCCTCCCCTCAGCAGCTTGAGAAGCCTCAAACGTGCGAAAATGCCTAGGATCATCACCGCAGGTTCGTGGCTTCTCGGACTGCTGAAGGGAGGGGAATGGAAATAGCTCCTGCCGCCTGTTCTTTCAGCGTCTCACGCGCTCCCTCAGCCATCCTCCCCTGCTTGGACTCACTGTGGGGTAGGAAGGCAGCGTATGCGCAGTGCCGGAAGCTCATCTTCTGGGCATGCGCAGAAGAAAATTTTTAAAAAAAATTAATATTTTTTTTTAAATGGCGGCGCCCAGGCACCGGCAACCGACCGCACCAGTACTGTGACGCCACCAGCGGGCCGCTACCGGTGCTATAGAATGGACCGCACCAGTAGGAACCCACCACTGGTCCAAACCCTCTGACACTCTCCTCCTACACAAAAACCAGCAGGTCCCCAACTCCATAGCTTCCCTCTCTCACTTTGCTGACATTTGAAATAGCCATGAGACTTCATTGGAGGGTTTTGAGTAGTACCTAAAGAGTTATCTTTGACTTCTGCTTTACTGAAAGAGTCAGCACTGGAGGGAAAACAAATGCCTTAAAAGCAAATCAATAGGTGTTATGTATGTTTTTCAATGTGGAGGGGAAAAAAATCGTTTTAAAAAAAAGCAAATCAAAGTTACGAGAAATATGGAGTAAAAGACAACTGTTTAAAATTGCCAGACACAATGCAGATGGCAATCTACAGTAAAGTAAAACCATTGGAAAAGTGGAAAAGGTGCTATATCTGCTGTCTCATCCTCTCCTCAGACCCCTGGGTACCTACATTTTCTCCTGCCAGGATTGCAAAGTCATGGTCTCTAGACATGAAGCAAAATAACAGGGCACTCCCAGTTAAGTCTGTAGTGGACCAGAGGTTGTCTCACCCACGACAGCTGCAAGAATTATTGCTGGGGACCCACCCGCCCCTGCAAAAAAAAAGGGGGGGTTTGCATATCCAAGACTCAAAGTTCTCCTTGGATATGATTATACTTGAGTAAGCTTCTTTATCAAATGCCATATCAGTGGAAATAGAAAGTGTGGGTCTTTGTGTCAGAAAAGGAGTTACAGTTCAGATCACATACAGGCATTTAGCCAGGGCCAATCCTCAACGTAACTGAAGCACTTTTGATCAGAGATTAATTTTGCAGACCAGAGTCAGGCAAGCATTTGATAGCCACATTTGGGGACATTGCTAAATCGGGAGGATCTAAAGGGTGGGGGGTGGGGGTTAAAAATGTCAAGGTGATTGTACAATTACTCAGAATAAATACAACCCTTTGTTAATAATTTGGTTGTGCAGTTGTAGTCACCTTCTTTCGTTTTTTACCCCACCCCTGCAGAGACCCTCTGCCTAACGGATGCAATTCATGGCAGCAAAAATCCTCCAGTATCCCTGCCAACCCACTGAAAACAAACCATACACTGGATCTTTCTGAAAGTATATACAAACTATAAAATCCTTCCATTCATTTACAAGGGTGATTAGCATGTGGTTCCAGGGCAAAATGCAACCCAAATTCTGTTTTTGTGGCCAAGTTCTTTCTAATCATTATTACTTAAGAGTTCACAGTGCAGTTTCTCATTATTTCAGGGTCAAGCCTTAAAACGGGCATACTGCAATTGAACAAACAAAATCCCTCCCTACTTCTCCCCAATTTGTCTTACTTGGTGACACTGAGGGGGGGCCCCTCCCATTTCAAGTGTTGGCCACCGAGAATTTGCACCTCTACTCTAAATGAACCGCTGTCCTTTTCCTGTTGCCTGACGCCACTTTTAAGTTTGCATTGGACACACTTCAATATTGCCTGGGCAAAATCCGCTATTATTCATTATAATCACATAAAGGAGACAGTCCTAAGAATACTGCAATCAAGAGAACCTTTGCCCTTGACTTGGGAGACAGACGCCTCTGCGCGTCTCACTTTTAATTGCTACTCTGGTGCCAAGCACCTAACAAAGAGCAACTTAAACCCCCCAACAACTATGAACAGAAAGCATTCTGTCTCTGGGTTCCACCCCCAGGAACAGATTGGGTTAACAGGTGAAATCAGCCTCCCTTTACGAGCGGTGACTCAGGTACAGCCATCTCCTCCAGCTTCAGCATGAAGAGAGCCCTTGTCAGTTTTGTGCTGTTTTACGGCATCGGTTATAATAATAAGATTATTGTTTAGTTGCGTGCAAAGCTCTCCTAGGCTATTCTTGTTCCTGCCTCCTCCCTAGAAACCACAGCCACACTGTGCTGCACCTTTCCTCCACCAACACCGCCCCCCCCCCGCCGCCTTATGAGTAAACATCAAGTAGCCGCATGAGGTCCCCTTGAGGAAGAAGTTCCACCTCGGCCCAGGGAGAGCCATGCAGGTAAAAGCAGACAAGAGTTTGCTGGCCCTGACAGACTTCCTCACTGACTCAGCAGCAACAAGAGAGCAAAGAGGACAGGAAACTGTGCGGAAAGGCACTTCAACAGGCTGGCTGCAAGCAACCCTCTTCTTTGCTCATTTCTGGCCAGGTTTGTTTAACCAAGAAGCAGGATGGAATGTTGGTCTACGGATGCAGGGCTAGAAGTTATTCCCTATGTTGCTTCTAGAGCAAATCTCATTCTTTTCAATCTCTGGGAAGTCGGACCTGGTTCTTCAGGCACATCCAGACCTTCTAGTAGTAAAGTACAAGGTAGTAAGTAGCAAGCAAGCAACCTCAAGGATTTCTTCTGATTTTATCTCTGGTTTTTAAGGGCTGGGGTTCGGAGAACATGTCACCCCATTCCAACACATTATTAACTGAGATCAGCTGGAAGTCTATGAAGCACATTTCATTAATTATTACTCTGTAACATAGCCAGGCAATTAGTACCTCCAGATCATGACCTCAAAATTCCACAGCAAAATGGTCAAATTTTAATGTTGTGAATAGAAGCAAAATGGTTCCCTAAAACTTCCTTTCTCACTTTTACCTTTAATTCCTCCAAAATGCAAGAAGAAATTGGGGGGGGGGATCAGCCAGAGCTCTGCCACCATCTTCCAGATATCACTGCATCACTCGATGACCTCCAACCCTCCAGGAATTGCTTTATTTAGAAACCCCTAAGCATTTATCTATAATTTATCAACAGAAATCAAAACACATGGTCCCAGAAAGCCTTCTGTATTAATGAAGTTCTGCAAAACAACCAAGATAGGACAAATAGCCCAGAATTCTAGATCCCTAGAGCCTTAACCTTCCCTAAGACTAACACTCCTGATTGTAAATTGTTTTTAACTTGTTATGAAAGAACAAATTGAGAACACCAGATGTCGCAGACATGAGAGGCATTTCAAAGGGTGCAACTGATAGAATTTTTTTTCCCCACTGGCTTTCAGTTTGCACCTTGAGGTAGAACAAGGAATACAGTAACATCTGTCATGAGTCTGTAAGGGAACGAAGGGCTAGATGTTTTCTGGTGCCAGAAATGCAGACTTTCTAATAAGAATGGCTCATTCTTCAATGTATCCTTTATAGATTGGAAGCCAGACTGGGTGATATTTCAAGCAGTTATATTACAATTGCCAGTAAACAATAAGAATGGGTAGAATCAGCTTGACTACGTTGCTTGAATGGACACTGGCTTATATTTTTATAATAAAAATATCATCTACAAAATGCAGCATATGCAGAGATGTCAAAGGTCTGATAAACTCACATTCATTTGAGTCCGAGTAGTAGTATGTGCTAAAAGGTTGCTAAAGAGTCTGGTATGTCAGAAAAAAAGTAAGTGGGATGGAAATAGAAGACTAAAGAATTGGCCCATTACACCCACGCACATTATTGATCCCTTTTTATTCAGAATTGTTTTTTAAAAAAAGCAATTACAAACATCATTCTGTATTGGTCTTTGTGCACAGTAACAAACCCCTTCCTGAAAATGAAGAAACAATCCTATATAATTTAATTTCATTCATGAATCCTTGCTAGTTAATGGAAGATGCATGGCTCTTAGAAAGCTTTACTCTACAGTATTCACTTAGGTCTGGATGCAATCATCTTATATTACATCTCTCCTGGATGGAACACTAAGAATTAAAGCCTAACTAATTACCACTACAGTATAGGCTAGGAATGGGGCTACTATTGGCAGTATTTATCCATTTGCACGAACCCCACTGTAACATCTGGGAATAGAGATTTCAAGCACAATTCTCAAGGTTTCATTTGGAAGAATAAATACTGGAGATGTAAAACAAACAGTCCTGAGTCAAAAGTACATTCCATACGTATACGAAGTTCTCTTGCTGGATCTATAAAATTGTTTAGTCCTTCAGATGTATTCTGACTGTACGGCCTCATGGATATTATTTTCTTACACAAGGGCCTTGGCACACACTTACGATAGATTTGTCAGATTGTTAGAAAAATGATTTGTTTATATTAACCTTTGTTGAGTCATGTCATCTTTATATCCATCAGAAAGACAGTGCAGTTCCTCAATACATTTTTTTTAAACACAAGACCATTTCGCATTTATACCCAAAGGTGGAAAAATGTTTAGAACAGATATATTATTATTATTATTGGTTTAAACAATGAAACAAAACACTACTGCCTTTTGTTACTTGCAATGACAATGCAGAACAAACTATACATTATCAAGAGACTCTGATCCACCTGCAGAGATTTACTGCTGAGAACTGTTTAGTACAGGCTATGTAAATGGCACATTAGCAATTCACCCTTGCTAATAAGTAAATCTCCTAAAATCTTATCTATGCTCTTGATTATTTTAAAAAAAGATACTATTTATTTCAGCAACTTATAAAAGTAAATATTTCCAAATCCCTGAAGAAAAAACTCAACACACTTGTGTTGTTGGTCACTGTGTGTCAATGGAAGACTATAAGCCTTGAAGGTCTCTGAGGCTGCCCGACTCTGTTCCGTACAACACAATACATACAGCAAAGACCATCAATTATAGACCACACTGGACAGTTACATTTATAGAAACCTGCCTCAACAATGAAAAGAATTTTTTAAAAAAACTCTTAACTCATGATTACGTTTCATAACCAACAGCCTTGAAGAAAGAGAACTAATTAGGGGGAAAAGGACAAATGCACAAAAAAACCTGCTTCCCAAGATCAACCCCATATATATTACGACAAATTTTTAAAAATCAAAATAATTAAATCAATACCAGCTCAGTTCCGTACAATAATGTACAATACAATAGTCCAGTTGCAATTTCTACTATGCAATATCTCCTGTTTTGATGCATTTTGAAGGTCAGTTTGAGAAAAGGGCATCATTTCTTATTATCCAAGTCCTACATCCAGGGACATCATAACCACAAATCCTAAGATGGCTGTCCAGGAAGCCAGCTTTCCATTGCCACTAAAAAGAAAAAGAAAAGGCAATAACAGTTTATTTGTTTGCTAAGAATGAGATTTTTAGAATTTGTAAGACTTGAAAAAAAATCCCCCTCTTGAAATCGAAACCTTTCCATCCGTGCAAGCTGTTCATATTGCAAGGAGTAAATTGATCCTTAAATATTTAGCTCTCAAAAGTTTTCAGGACACCTGTGCGTTTTGTATGTTTCACCACAGTATATCTACCATACAGACTCATATTAATTTGGGGGCTTGGCTAGAGTAACAAATTATTGTTTCCTGCTTGGATACTTCATTCTATCTTGATTCAAGCACACACACATTTTCCTTGCTTCCATGAAGTGACTCTGGAATACATTATTTGTTGATATTGGAGTACTGATACCATAATACCCAGTATCAATTTGTGTTGCTATTTGGCCATTATACCAGAATAAATGCAAAACTGAACATGCACATTGCTACCTGTGTAATTATTAGGTTCACAGTTATCTGTGAAATTAAAATATTGGGTTCCCCACTTGCTACTGTTGATATAGTACTCCAAAGCCTATGATTTTCTAGCAGGAGCTTTACCTGACATGTAGCATTCATGTCTAAACTGTCAGCTCAGGAAATTATCAGGTATCCTCAGACCTCAATGTGGAGGTTAGGTGGATTTTTTTGAAGTCAAGATGACCATTTAGAGAGCTGCAGTTATACATAAGCAACCACTTTTCTTTATTGGGTAAGAGCAAGCAAGAATTGAAGACAGAACAGTCCTTTTAAATATGGAAGGACCCTACAATGTTGGAGAGATGTGGAAGTTGCAGTACTGTAGATGTTACATTAACGTTCTGCTCTGACAGCTGGTAATGAGATTGCTACTCGAAGTGGTCTGTGCTCAGTGAGAAAACTTAAGACAAATCATAAGAAAGCCATTTGGCCCATTTGTGACCTATCTGACTGTGATACACAAAGGCTCTGGTTCAGGGGTGGGTTCCACTTACCTTCGCCACCGGTTCGCTTGCTCTGCTCGCACGCGTGCGAGTGTCCCCTCGTGCAATTTGGCTTTCGCGCATGCTCAGTAGCAGGAATCAGCCCGAAACACAGCTGAGGAGCTGATCAGCTGTGCTTCGGGTGAAGAAATAAAGGTCAGTATTAACCTGGGGGCGGGTGGGTGGGCCATTTTTCAAGCAGTGGAAGAGAAGAAGCCATCCAAACGGAAAAATTTACAAAAAAATCCAAAAAAAAGATGGCGGTGCCCATGGACCAGCACTGACCAAACCGGGTCCGTGACATCACCAGCGGGTTGCTACCAGTTCGGGCGAACCGGGAGGAACCCACCACTGCTCTGGTTGTTTCCCTTCACCACTCCAGAAAACAAACAATTGTGTGTCCTTCCAAAATAAAGTAGTCTACTGAAGACAGAATGTAATTTCTGATTTTTTTTTTAGTTGGCTCCAGTCAAGTGCTGATGAAGTTGATCCTCAAATTAATGAAAGTTGTGACTTTTTCAGTTAATTGCTGCTCCTAGCTGCTTCAATAATGTATTCTGGATATATGTGTAGACGGTAACAATACAGGGTCAACAAAGAGGTAATTATTACTAAGTAGATTATTACTAATTACTGTTTAATAGTACTGTCACTAATTATTAAGTAGATTATTACGAAGTAGATAATTATCAGTTACTAATTAGTAGTACCAATTATTACCAATTATTAAGTAGATTACTACTAATTACTGATTATTACTACTTACTGAATACTACGGTAATTACTAATGATTATTTACTAATCTAAGGGGAAAAAATCATTCAATTAAAGGGGTTAGATTGCATTGTACTTCTAGGATTTTAAAGTTGATCAGATGCAAATGAACCAGGTCCTCACCTCATCTGTGCTTCTGGGATGATGTCATCCATCACTACATACACCATTGCTCCAGCAGCAAAAGCCAAAGCATATGGGAGGAGAGGCTCTGCTAGCACTATGGCAAAAGCACCAAAGATGCCAGCTAGGGGCTCCACCATGCCACTTAACTGCCCATACCTGTAAAGCAAGCGGAGCAAAATGTCACTCAAGAGACAGAGGATCTCTTTCCTTCTACATGCAGTGGATTGCTCTCCCCCCCCCCCAGCTGCCACCCATTGGAGAACTCAGAGTCAATATAAGATCAGCTCTTTTCCCTTCTCTCTGCCAAGTTCTACCCTGGGGTCAGGGATGTTTATCAGCCTTTGAAAAACAAACAGAAGCTTCTCCAAGTCATTCTTGAGCAAACATCTAGGAGATCACCCCTCTTTTAGACTGAGAAGTGACCAAAAGCTCTGGAGGAAAGTTGAGAACATCAGGCAGCCCCTCTCTGTTCCCCTCTCTCTCTCTCTTGCCTCAGTGTGTAATATTCCTAATTTACCTGGTCCACTTTGTTTCTCTACGAAACTTTCAGGAGGTTAAAGACTCCATGTCACTTAAGAGATCTAAAAATCCCAAGTGAGGAATTCTCATCTTCTCTGCATATTCTTATACAATTGGCCTAACACATCTAGAGGGCAATTCAATTGGTGACATTGAACCCTTTCTCTTCACCAGAAGGTTTGTGACTAGTATAGCATGCATATGTGTTAGCACAGTGGTTCCCAACCTTTTTGTGATCGAGTACCACTTGGAGGTCCCGTACAGTCGCCGCGTACCACCTGGTTCCAGAGAAACTAATTCGATCAGATATCACTTTATTTCCATAATTGTACCGTTCCTTTTTTGGGCCCGCGCATCCAGCAACTGGATTCTCGGGCCGCTGGGACCAGGTGGGTGGCATGTGGCAACAGTTGCAAATCGTTGCCAGATTATCTTGTGTTAGGCAGTAAACATTTTTGTGAAGTAAAAAATAACTAACTAAAAATTGTTCATGACCCCGAAAGTGTTCGCGTACCACCTGGAAGGCCCTCGCGTACCACTAGTGGTACACGTACCACAGGTTGGGAACCACTGTGTTAGCAGGTATATGGGAGAGCAATTTGAGGGCTTTGGAGAATGTGTGGTTGTTGCGGTTATTACAATTCAAGTTTATTTATGAATTTTTTTAAAAAAATCAAAATTTCAAATCAATGCTATTAGATAAAACTGGAAGGGGGCTAAAATTAGGAAATTAATATGACAGACCGACCAGGGAGAAATAAAACCGCATTATAGGATGTGTATACTGTAAAGTGTACGGAGGCATCGAGGGGGTCCTCACATGAGCCCTCAGATGTAGATTCTTCAAAGCATTAGAATATGGGCATTATGATCAGTGTTGAAACCTGAGTATATTTTGAACTATCACTCCAACAATTCACTGGTACTAACCATGCTGATTGGTGCTATTAGATGAAATCCAAAAGATTTGAAGGGTGCCCAATTCTCTGACTTTATCACAAACAATTCTTGAGCCGATCAGGTCTGGAGGGTCTAGGACTTTTCGGCTTGTACCATTGGCAGTGCCTGTTTCTCCTCCAGGGTTTCGCCTCTGTGTTATTATCCAAAAGCTTTTCTCCTCGGCTGGCCCTCCCCCATCCTTTAGCCCTGGCACATGGGCCACGGCCCCTCCGTCCCAGTCCCTTCGCCGCGGCCTATTCGTCGAAGTACAGTTTGCGTCGGGCATTTGGCTGCCCGGGACAGTTTGCAGCCAGCCAATCGGTGAGAATGGGCTCGGGGGCTTTGGGCAAGGTGCTGCTTTTGCCCTCTATCCCAGTCCCTTCGCCGCGGCCCAGTCGTGGAAGTACAGTTTCCGCTCTTCCACCCCAATTCCACCCCCAATTCTCTTATTCCTTGCACCTTCACATTTATCCCCTCCACCTCCACTCTTCCACCCCAATTCCACCCCCAATTCTCTTATTCCTTGCACCTTTACATTTATCCCCTCCATCTCCACTCTTCCACCCCAATTCCACCCCCAATTCTCTTATTCCTTGCACCTTTACATTTACCCCCCTCCACCTCTGTTCTTCCACTCCAATTCTTTTTTTTTTAATTCAAAAAGTTTTATTAGTACAGAATTACATAAATAGTAGCAAAATATTAAATATAAAGTACAAACATTTTTTGTTTTTTTTTCCTCCCCCCCCAACCCACCCCCTTCCCTCCCCACCTCCCCCCTGGACTTCCCAGAGATAATACAGGGCATAATAATAAATTTAAATTGTTAATAAAAAGAAAAAAAAAGAACACTATTTTTTAAAAAAACTTCAACTCCAGATTATACACTAATAATATATCACATATGTATACAATAGTAAAGATACAAAAAAGAAAGGAAAAAAAAGGGAAAGAAAGAGAAATCTCTTTAACAATACAAACAAGCAAACCTCCTACCTCCTCCCTTCAATCCTCTATCTTATACAAAATAAATGTTATATGAATAATAACTAGGTATAAAATACAAAAATCTTAAACTGATATTATTAGCATTAAAAATAACCTCAAAGATAAATAAAACTTAACTAAATGTTACGTAAGTAATCATTAAATATTAAATTTCATCATGATATTAATAACATAATATTATTCCAAATTAACTTACTAACTTCAATAAACAAAAAAAAGAATAAACAAATCTTCAACAAACTATATATATCTAATATTATTAACATTAAAAATAACCTCAAAGTTATATAAAACTTAGCTAAATATTGCATAGATAATCATTAAATAGGGAAAAGGAAAAATACAATCATATTAGTCTCTATCCGTCCAATATATTTCAACATCGCATCATTTTGTATCTTGATAGTTCATCTTTTAATAGTTCAGTAAATTCGAATTTGTCGACTCGTCTCCCATCTGATCCCAAACCTCCATCTCCTTTTCCCCAGCTATCTGGTTCTGGCACTCCTTTTGGGTTTTTGAATCTATTTCCTTTTGATCCAGCAAAGATGACTTCCCCTCCTCCTCCTCTTTTATTTTCATACATCCTTCCTCTGGAATCTTGGATATATCAGCCTTTAAAACATTGACATAGAATTCAGTAGCTTTTTTTATCGTGTTAAGCCGGTATCTTTTTCCAGAAAATTTCACTGCTACTCCAACTGGCGCTTCCCATTTATATTGTAAATTTAATCTCTTAAATTCATCAATCAAAAAAGTGTAGCTTTTTCTGGCTTTAAGCATTTTAGAGGGGATTTCTTTCCAAATCTTTAGTTCCTGACCATTCACCATGAGATTATTATTAAACGTTGCCTGTATAATTCTATTCCGTAGAGCTCTTGTGGTAAAATATATGACAATGTCCCTTGGTAAATGCTTTTGTTTAGCATACCACGAATTGATTCTGTATATTTTATCGATTTGTGTAGCCAATTCCACTTTAGAAATTCCAGACACCTGATCCAATGCATCAACCATCCTTCCTTTTAAATTTTCATATAATCCCTCTTTCAAACCTCTGACCCTTATAGCAACTTCCATGGATCTGAACTGTGTCATCAAGACCTCTTTTTCAAAATTTGCAATATCATTTTGGATTTTATCTATGTAATTCACCGAGGTTGCCAAAGCTTGTTTATTTGTTTCAATACGTTCTGCCAAAACTTCAATATTTGTTGCTAAACCTTTGCAAACCTCTAACACATCAAATCTGATTTGTTGATTCATATTCTTCAAAGCGGCCTGCATTTTTTTGTCTATCTCACTTATTTTCTGATTAAATTCCAGAGTAAGTTCATGTTTCATAATCTTTAAATTATTTAATAAATTTTCAGGAGTCAAGGGCTGTGGAGGTGTTAGCTCAGTATTAAGTTGCATTTTAGAAATATATCCAGATGGATAGTCATTTCTTTTAGTCAAAACAATCTTTCCAGATTTTGAAGCCATTATGGTGTTTCAAAAGAGTACAAAAAAGAAAGAAAGCCAGGTGCCTGATTAAAGTTCTTTCCAGTTTAGAAACCAGGTAGTCTTTTATTATTGGAAATATTTCAATTATAACTTTAATCCAGGGTTAGGAGACAGAGAGAGAAAAAACCATTTTTCCAAATTAAAAGTTTCCATAAGAAAGAAAAGAAAAAAAAAAGCCTCTGGGGAAACGAAAGTCACTTTCACTTCTCAATCGCCATATTGTTACTTTGTTTCCTTTGATTCTTTGCCGAAGTGAAAGCTTACCCAGGAGTTGAAAAAAAAGGAAAAAAGAGGTTTCATTACTTGCCCATCTCACGCCTGTTTCTCTCTGTCTGCTTCTGTAGTTCAAAAGTAATTGTAAATCCCATTTTAGAAGCAGCGGCTGGTCGCGACATCTAGCTCCGCAAAGGCGGAGGTTTCCTGATCTTCGGAGCGGAGACAGGCTGCATGGGGAGCTCTCCCTTCGCGCCCTACTAGATGGCTCCTAGGGCGCTGGAGGGGCTCTACCCCACCTGTCAAGCTCTCATCTCTCCCCTTTGCCCGGGGAAGAGATTTCAAAGCCGCCAGACAGCTGTTCTGGCGGCTTTTTACGAAGATTGGAAAGGCGTCCGACGAGGGGACGTCCGCGATGGCGCGCTCCAAACCGGAAGTCCCACTCCAATTCTTATCTTACTCCTTGCACCTTTACATTTATCCCTTCTACCTCCGCTCTTCCACCCCCTCCCCTTCCTTCTCCTAACAAGCACAGCACCTCGCCCAAAGCCCCCAAGCCCCTGCACCGATTGGCTGGCTGTGAACTGTCCCAGGCGGCCAAATGCCTGACGCAAACTGTACTTCCACGAATGGGCCACGTCGAAGGGACTGGGATAGAGGTTAAAAGCAGCACCTTGCCCAAAGCCCCCGAGCCCACCTCCCCGATTGGCTGGCTGCGAACTGTCCCGGGTGGCCAAATGCCCAATGCAAACTGTACTTCAACGAATAGGCTGCGGCGAAGGGACTGAGACGGAGGGGCCGTGGCCCATGTGCCAGGGCTAAAGGATGGGGGAGGGCCAGCCGAGGAGAAAAGCTTTTGGATAATAACACAGAGGCGAAACCCTGGAGGAGAAACAGGCACGGCCAATGGTACGAGCTGAAAAGTCCCATTCTGGGTCTGGATCAGTTGACAGTAAAAAATAAAGCCCTGTATTTCATTTGTAGGCACCAAACTCTATGAAAAAAATTGGCAAATTCTCCCTCAATTGTACTGTTTACCCAGTTCAGGCAATGGTGAGACGGACTAGAAAAATGATTCCTTTTGCATGGAACATCATAGAAACAAGAAGATTGTACTGCTATTGGGTTGTTGTTGTTTTTGAAGTTCAGATCACCACATACAGATGCCCTTTATCCTTCATTTTGGTAAAAAGCTAGGATCAATGTCTTCAATAAAATTGCAAAATATTTGGCAGGAAAACTCCATTTGCGCAAGAGGCTCTTCAGAGACCACAAAATTATTTCACTGAATAAAAAGCTTGAGAACTACCGACAGAAATAGCAGCATTTTCCTTGCATTAGAGGGATAGTATAACAGTGAAGAAAACACAAAGAAACACCGGAATAACAATTTGACTTGCTTACCAGAAGGCTCTCCATGTTGAAAATCCAGCCCCATGCAAGGGAAGGCTGACAGCCAGCCCTTCTGGAAAATTCTGAATGCCAATCCCAATGGCTAAATTCCTATATGAATAAAATGAAACAGATTTATATAACATTGATGTTTGTATAAGGATGGGGGAAAGTTACGAGGATCGTCCTCTACTGGAAAAGAAATCCTTATTATTAAATACATCTCTTTAATGTCAGTGTTTTTAGCCCTTGAGGCCTAATGTAATAACTAAGGCTTGGCATCCAGCTCATGATTTTCATCTTCAAAGTGTTCCTCAACTTAACAATGCCTCTGGGAGGCAAAGAGACATAGAGGTGGGTGGAGAGAAAACTTGTCCAAAAAAAAAAAAAAAAAAAAGCAAGCTTAAAATAGCTAACTCCATTGAATTCCAAAGAGCTGAAGCACACACCGAAAACAACCCCACAACAAAAGGGGGAAAAATGGCAATGGTACATTGTAAAATGTTAAGAAAGGTGCTGAGGCTAATGTTGCCTAATGTGCACTGTATATTTTTTCCCCACAGGGCAAAAGATACTGAGATACTGAGGCTTAAACCAGGGGCGGGTTCCTAATTTTTTTACTAACACTCTGTGGGTGTGGCTTATTTTGTGGGTGTGGCATGCCAGCCATGTGACTGGGTGGGCGTGGGCCTCGGGAGCTTGGCAGCAGCCGGAGAAGCGGGGGGGGCATTGCCCACCCGCAACGCAGCTCCCCGCAGCGGGAGCAGCAAGACAGCGGCAGCGGTTCTTCTAGGAGGCTCCGTCCGGCCTGAATGCTTCTCCCCATTCAATGATCCTAGGCTCCTGCCGCCCGTTCCCCCTCCCCTCAGCAGTTCGAGAAGCCTCAAACCTGCAAAAATGCCTAGGATCATCACCGCGCGTTCGTGGCTTCTCGGACTGCTGAAGGGAGGGGAATGGAGATAGCTCCTTCCGCCCGTTCTTTCAGCGTCTCATGCGCTCCCTCAGCCATCCTCCCCTGCTTGGACTCACTGTGGGATAGGAAGGCAGCACATGCGCAGTGCCGGAAGCTCGGCTTCTGGGCATGCACAGAAGACATTTTTTTTTAATTTAAATTTTTTTTTAAAAAAATGGTGGTGCCCAGGCACCGGCAACTGACCGCACCAGTACTGTGACATCACTAGCGGGCCGCTACCGGTGCTATAGAGTGGACAGCACTGGTAGGAACCCACCACTGGCTTAAACTAACCTTGCTCTCTTCTCCAAAAGTGTATTTTGAGCTAAGTCATAAACATAGACAACAACATGTCCCATTCTGGAGACTTCAAGAGATTCCTCATAAGATTCACTCAGAGGTGGAGAATCACAAAGTGATATAGAGTAGGCAAGAATGAAACAGTAGGAATCTGGAGCTCCTTACATTCTTAAAAAGTATATCACACTCATGAGTGTCCATATATGAATTATAAACTCTTTCCAAACACCACTAAAGAAGAGAAGAATTTTCTGTGATCAAGCAAGCCACATCAATCATTCCCAAAGCTACAACAGGTCCAGATATCAAATATCTACCTCTCTTGAGATAGCTCAACTCTACTTTGGCTGCATGAGTCTTCTTTCTTCAAAGAGAAAACAGTAGACGCAGCTCAGATAGTTTGATTGACTACTTGCGATCAAAAGGAGGGGGGACTTTAAAAGGGGGGGATCCAAGGCTTTGTAGCTAGATTAAGGTTGAAGGTTTTCCATTCCTGCCATAGAACACAGCTTTACATATCACTTTATTTAAACAAAAATAGAATAAAAGTAGTTTTGATCACAATTGCCCCTTCCGCATGACTTTCTGTATGCAACCTTCTGTAATATGTTTTTTGGTATATATTTTGTCTAGATAATTACTGGTTTGTGAGGGTTTTTTTTTTTGTTAAGACAGAATTGAGTGGACTGCATGTCAGTCTGCAATTTCTAAAATCTGATGTCTAGGTTGAACATCCCTTTTCATTCAATACAAATTTGCGTTCTTAGACTGGAAGAAAGCGTGCACATCATTCCATCATTCTAACATAGAATACAGTATTTGTATTCTTAAAAGGTAGAAGGTAATATGGGTACACTCAGAAACTAAGAAAAGTATTGGTGGTACTGCTTAACAGACAAAGGCTAGGATATCTGAAAACAGAATGTACACATATGCCTTTGTCAAAAGGAAAATCTAATGGCTATAATGTACAATAAGCTTCTTAACGTTGTTAATGTACTGTTAAACACTGAGTAACTGATTACAACCGATAACGATTTTTTAAAAAAAGACAGCTGACCAATGTTAACACGTAAGGATCTAACAGTTCATCTATTCAGTGCTTAACTGCCGATGAGTAGAAAAATAATTTTTCTAGGAATGTCAGACCGCCAAGATTTAATTGTCCTTAAAGTAGACATGTAGCTTTGAATTTGAAGTTGCATCTGAAGAGGTAAGAAGAGAGCAATGTGGTTATGTAGACACAATATTGAATTTTAATGTGAGAAATCTAGATTGTAATCTCTTTCCAACCACAAAGCTCACTGGGTGGGCTTGGGCAAGTCACAATCTCTGCAGAATCTATGTTACTGGCTTACTGAAAGGATAAATGAACAAAGAATTGCAAAGTGCTTTATGCACATAAAATGTACCTGCCTTTCCTTTCCATCACCAGTAGTTTCTTGTACCCTTTTCACTGCCTCTATTCTTCAGAGGAGCTCAGTTTTGGCAGCCGAGTTTCCATTACAAGACACAGCTTGCGTCTAAACATGTTTTGTTTAAAAAAAAAAGGGAAACCAAGAATGGGCTACCAATAATCACTAGGAATAGTAGGCAAACAGATGGGTCACTCGGGGAGGGAGAGCAGAAGAGGGAAAGTAAGAATAGATTGCTCAGTCATATCACTACAAATATTAATATGCAATCTGGAGACAAGTCTTGTCTTGTAACACAACAATCCTGCAAAATAATGCTATCATGTTATTTATGATTTAACTGTGATTATTTCCCCATACCCCTCACAATCAATTTTTTATCGCATTTTTTTTGGCTTCTAAAACTGTAACAAGATATATTTTAAAAACCAACTCTTGGAAAGAAAATGATTGTACTTGGAATAATAAAATGTTACTTCCCTATAGGTACTTTCCAAGAAAGAGTCAGGGGATTAAAAGTAACTAAATTCTAAAAGGTTACAGACAAAATGTTGAGTGAATCAGCCCAATTGTTCTCATAGAACAGAAGGGTGTATTAATAAGAAGTGAGCTTTACCAGCAAATGTTTGAGTTTCATTCCATTCCAGCATCGGTGGTATAGGAGAAAAAGAGAGCCTGTTACATTACGTGCTTGGCATGGATGCTGCTGAATGAATGCTTATGAAACTGGGGCCACTTGCTCTACGGTGGGATGCCTGCCTGCAAAATTTTCCTAAAATGGAATTTTGAAGGAAACTTAAGCTCCTCTTCTTGAGTTTCCCTGTTTGATGGTGGAATTTGCTGCTCTCAAGCATGAAGGATTAACAACGCCAGAGGGCAGGCTCCGGATGAGAGTGGCACAAACCTTTCTGTTCTCTCCAAGGCTCTACCTACAAGGCTCAGTCATGCCCTGTAGTAACCCCTCTTATGCCACACACACACACTTACAGTATCATTTCAGTCCAAGTAACCTAAGCCAAGCGCCATTCAAAACCCAACCAGGTTGAGTTTTGTTGAAAGGTTAGCAAGAGTTGGCTTCCCTAAAGGTATCTTCTGTGCAGTATACATGTACAACTTCTGCCTGTGTAGACCTGCCCCATTCTCCTGACTTGGACGACCAGTTCTGTACAGGACGTATATTATTTGGGATGGGGCAGAGCTCTTCTTGAATTAAAAGAGCAGGCCAGTGAGATTTTTCAATCTCACTTAGCAGTATCTACAGCACTGAAAGGAAACATCAGCAGATTTTACTGAGCTCGTGTGTGCAGGCAGCTGTGCTATATAAAGGACGGGAATTGTGAATGGGAAAACTGATGGAACACTTGAGCTCTGTGGCAGTCTCTGACACATCAACAGAGCTCAATAGTGGACAAAAGGATAGCGCTTTGTGTGATGTGCTGATTGAAAAGAAATGCCATCTATGACTACAAAATAGATCCACTTATATATCTTTGGGGTTGTGCAGTAGCTTGATTAATCACTAGGCAGCCTCCAGCAAGCACCAGGAGCAATTATCTCCATCTTTGGTGGCTTTAGAGATCTACCCTGGGGGAAGATTTCCCCTCTGAAATATGGAGTTGAAAAACAGCAGGGCTTTCTTCTGTGCCCTCTGTTCTTTCCCTTACCGAGAGCCTCCCATCTCTTCATTCTTCAGGCAGAGAAAATGCAACAGCTGCAAGAGAGATCCTTTCTGACAGATTAAACTCTTGCTTCCCATTAGCAAAATAAAACTTGGGATGGAAGGGGAGGGGGAAAAAAATCCACTCCCTGTTGCTTAACTTTTTAACAGCTGACAGAAAGGAGGAGGCCAGGACAAACTGATGAGAATCAAGGGAAGGAGGGAAAATCATCTTTTCAAGAAAACAGGGGAGCTGCTGTCTCTACACTCCCCTCCTCCCCTGCCTCTCCTTAGTACAAAACAGCTATTACTAGCTCCAACCACAACAAACTAATGAGTGGGAGAGAGAAATGTGAATGGAAGAGGCTGTGCTAAAACAAACCACAGACTGCCACTTTCCCCTACCAGAAGGCAAAGCCTGTCTTGACCTTGCTCTAGTTATTGCCTTCAAAAGAAAAAGAAAAAGAAAGAGCAATTAGGTGAATCTTTGTTTTGGTTTGTCCTCTAGAGAAAGGATGGGTTAGTTAGGTGATGATGACTGAACGGGAAAACAAAAGGGAACTAGGCAAAAGCTGAGCTAATTATATGCATTAAACATCTTGATGAAACAGGGAATCAAACAATGCCTATCCTCCTTGGTCTTACTTTTGAATGGAAAATATACATTTGTGCAGGGTGATGTTTCATTTCTTGACTTTCAGGGAGTGTCTGATAATGCAAACGATGGCATGTCCAAATGGAACTGTTGTAAGGAATATCCTTCTGGGTTCAGTTCCAAGTGGGGAAAAAGACACTGGATTCATGGAAGTTGCTTGGAAAGAAGGTTTAATGGTGGACAGGAGCACATGGCATGAGCCCCTGTACAGAAAAGGTAGATCACATGCTTCCAGATGTGGGTGAAGAGAAAAAAGGAAGGACAAAATGCTGGGAGTTCCTTGCTTTATACTCTCTTGGGCCCCTCCCTAACTGTTTCCTGTTCCTATATAGAAATGTATTTCATTGGCTGTCAGATTCCCAGGGGCATGCTGGGGCAACTCTTGTGGGCTGTCCTGAATCCCAGGGGCATGGTTGATGGAATCTTACCAGGTCCCACGTGGTCTAATGAAAGGGCTTTGGGATTCCTGTTATGGTTCTTTGTTATGTAGAAGACTGTTCCAGTCTAGGTGGGAGGAATGTGGCAAGGGTGGGGGCAGGGAGCTGCAGGAAGCTGCTTTGTATTTAAAACATGTTTCTCTTTTCCTCATTCAGGGAAACATATTCTTTCCTTTTTCAATATTTCCTAGGATATTTCATTTTTCTAGGAGGGGGTGGATACTAACTTCCTACAGAACTGCCTTCAGAATTTACAAACACTCTTTAAATACGGAATGGCCAACATTTAAATTCCCATTTACTGCCAGTATTCTGGACATTTGGAAATAATTTATCTGTGGCTGTTAGTCCAAAATACCATCAGGCTCTATGTCTCTTTTCCATGCTAGCTAACCACACCCAAATTACGAAAACTACCAATAAGCCAAATCTGTTGTTAAAACAGAATATATTTAATTGTAAAAAGAATAAAGAGCCAGATGCTGAAGCTAGATGAAGGATATTTTCTTAAGTTCAACAGCACAAGATTAACTGATGAAAATGCAAGCATAAAAATATGAGAATGAGAGCTATGAAGGATCTGTCTTAGCTCAGGAGTAGCAAAAGCAGGTCTCTGGACTGGCTCTTTAGTGATTCAGGACCCAGGTAGAGCCTTTCCTCCAACAGAGCACCTGAAGAAGGTGAGACACTCCTTGGCAAAGATTAACAAAGCCATATAATTGCTTCAATGATCTCTTTGCAAACACCCCTTCCTCGTGGCTACCCAGTTCACAACATGAGCTAGGATCTTCCTCCTGTTCTTTAAAATGTTTCCCAGGAAATCATAATTGGGACAAAGTTCTTAGAAATGAATAATATTAGAGAGTCCATCTTTTGGAATCCATTTTTTAGAAACAGCAAATGTAGACATTAGTCTACAGCTAATTCTTTAGATCTTCTAGTAATGTAGCTTCATCCTTTCCACAAAGCTCCTTAGGACTCAACTCTCTGGACAGCAGCATGGTGGGGGGCGGGCAGGGTGAGATGAAATCTAAAATAGTCAAGATGGGGGCTGCAACAATAATTAAAGAAGGAGCCACTGCACTGCTAGAGACTGCTCTGCCCCCATGATAGCAACTAAGAGTTCCTTCTGGGGGCAACAGTCACTATCATTTGTAACTCTAATAGCTCTTGAAATGTAATTAGGGTTGAATAAGACCTATCTATTAATTTGGAAGATAGGTTTGTGGAATTAGTATTCATGCATTTTTAAACCACACTGAAAAGTGTAATCATCAGTTTCCTCAGAGGATGTGTGACTGGAAAATGCAATCTTGGTTTCCTTATTGTTTTAATAGTCTCTTGACTCTTAAAAGGCCACAGTACTTTTTTCCAATGGGTAAAAAGGGTTTCCTTAAGCCTAGAAACCAATACCCTACTACCAAAACATTTGGAATCCAAAATTACTTTGTTCTTTAGGTTTGTCCTCTCATGTACGGGATGTCTTATTTATTTAAATACTTTGAACCCATGCTGTAACATAAATTTCGGATTGAGAGTAACCATTAAAAAAAATTTCAATACCAACCATTATATTTTTAAAAGGCTAAGATAATGAAAAGAACACTACCTTGTGCTTATTCAGAACCAGTAAGATTTCCTAGGAATTAATCTGGGTATGAAATGATATTACTGCCAATTGCATGGGTATCCATAACTGAGTTTGTAATGCTAAGAAGGAGGTGCTCCCCTGGTCCTTTGCTTAACATGCACCTTCCAATGATGGGAAGGAGAAAAGAGTTCTGTTTGCAGTTGTGTACAAAAGCATGTTAACCTTGGAAAAGAATTTCTTGTGATGGTATGCTTAATGCAGTGAAGAAAGTTTCTCTCTAAAACAAGAACTTTTTTGTGATTGGTGCTATGTAAATACCATCTGTTCATTTTATGATTGCTTCTTAACTCTGCACAAGGGAAGATCACAACTCCACCAAAGTTTTATGGAAAACAAAAGATCCATTATGAAGAACTAGGAAGAAACTCTTTGAAGGCTCCCTCACATGGCAGAGGAAGGAAATGGACATTATTTTAAAAAATGCATCACCTCCCCCCCCCCACACACTGCACATACCAAAAGCCCAGTGTTGTAATATAAACAGGATTACAATATACCGAAGAGCAGCAGCATTTTATGAAATTGCACAAAGTGATGTTCACACTTCTAGGACATCAAACAACACCTTGAAAAGAACAGCTGCCAACTGAATTCATGAGTTTATTAACAGCAGGGAGACAGGAAAACAATTCTGACATTAGAAAACAGACGCGAAGTCTGAATAATAGAAAAGGAAGAACAGCATCTAAATTAATAAATAACATGTGGTCAGATAGGACAGCTTTATAAAGTTATTCCAGAGATATAAAAGTATATCTTTATCAATGTCATTAGGACAACTTGAAAGGAATAAGATAATTTTGGTCTCCATACATCACTTAGTTCTTTCCTCTGCAGATTGTGTTTTATTTCTGAATACTCCCATTTCCTCTTACTCAACATTCAACTAGACATGATACAGGAAAAGTCAGATTTCACAGTACTTGACATCTGAGCTATAATGGTATTTATTAACTGATTATGATGGCGAATTTCAAATTTTGCACATGCCAGGAAAATTGCATTCAACACTGCAGTCTGCTCAGGACAATGTTGATTCATAATACACTCCCAATATTTCCTTATGACTATAGCAGAGGGAGACAAGTAGCAAGCAAAAATCAAGAGGCCCTTCAGCAATCCTGCTACTGAGGCAGGTGAACTTTGAAAGAATTGAACATTCTTTACAAACCTCAGGCATAACATATCTGACTCTATTTGGTGGCTGGCATGCCAGAGTGAAGAAGCAGGTGGGATGTCATCTACATTTGCTGCTTCTTTTACCATCTAAATCACAAAGTCCCAGGGCTGATGGCCCTGTAAAATAATGGAGAAAATGTCAGGCAGCTTCTATTACCAAATGAGCTGTCCTTCTCCCAAGAGGCCAGTAGACCATCTGTCTTTTGAGGAAGGCCAATAGGACCATACATCACAGCTCATTATTTAACAACCATAAGACATTAAGAACTGATGACCACAGCTGCTTCTTCTTCTTCTTCTTCTTCTTCTTCTTCTTCTTCTTCTTCTTCTTCTTCTTCTTCTTCTTCTTCTTCTTCTTCTTCTTCTTCTTCTTCTTCTTCTTCTTCCTCCTCCTCCTCCTCCTCCTCCTCCTCCTCCTCCTCCTCCTTTTTCTCCTTCTCCTCCTTCTCCTTCCTTCTCCTCCCCCTCCTTCTAAAAAGAAGAGGGACCCAGCTCCATTTTGCTTCTCCCCCACACACCTGAAAACCAGGTAAGAAAAAGCATCAAGCCATGAATCTTGAGCTAGAAGCAAGCCAAGGACCATTGATTCAATTTATTTTACAAGTTATATATTTATTATTTCATTCAATTTGCATACTGCCCAACTCTCAAAAAGTCAAGAAAACATAAAACAATAGAAACAATACAACGACAACAACAAAAGCAGCAAAGATGGCACAACAATCACAAAAAAGCTGGTGTCACCACTGCTTCAAAGAGGCAATATCCTCCTAGCAAAAGCCAGGTCTTCATTGCCCTCTGAAACTTCATGGAAATCTCCAAAATTGTGGAGGGACTCCATTCCAGAAGGCAAGCACTGCATAGATAAGGTGCACTTCTAGGGGTCCAACAGACGGTAGTGTTTAATCCATCCCTTCTGGATCAAATTGGCTGGGCAGAAAAAAAAGAAAAGATAGGAACATTGCTACTTCTTTCTGTCTGAGTAGAGGGCAGGGAAGGAAGTAAAGGGGCTGGGGTGGCAGCATTACTGAACAGGCTTTTCTCAAGAGTTGGATGCGGATGTTGTATGGTTTAAATGGAAGGTGTAGCTTCCAGGAGGCCCACCCTATGCATCCCATACATTGATACAGATAGTCCCCAACTTGCAAACTAATTGAGCCTGAAATTAGTCATAAATTGTGCTGGTCATTAAGTGAGTTACCATGTGACTGTGCACAATTTTACTGCCTTTTTTTTGTGGTGTTTCTTAAGTGAAAGTGGCAGTTGTTAAGGAATCCATTGTCTGCAATGGCTGTTTTCAGCCAGAAACTGGAAGTAAATGCCTATTTCTGGCAAAAATGTCATAAATTATGGTGTTGTGAGTGTGGGATGCTACAAATGGCTGTAAATATGATCATGTGACTGGGAAGAGGAGGGAAGCTGTAGGAACTTCGAATCCTGGTCTTAAGTAGCCCTGGGGCATTGTAACACAGTCTCTAAGTGATCTGTCGTAAGTTGAGGACTACCTGTATGCAGCTTATTCTGGAAAGAGTACCCTATAAATAGCAATAAATTTTAATATTTTATCACATTTAATAACTAGCAAATAATTTTAAAAATGCTGCAAGAGACCTATAACCTACATCAAGGACACTACCAAGGCTGGTCGCTATACCATAAAGATCTATGGGGTCGAGGGCATTGCGATGATGGAGAACAAGGGACAGTGGCAGAAAACTTTAGAAGCAGAAGAAAAACTTTCTCCCCACAGAGCTCTCATCTGACACTGCAAAAACATCATAGGGAAAGGACAAGTTATTGCTGGCCTGAGACCTGGCATGTAGGTTTTCCTTTGGACTCCTCTGTATGGACAGTCGCTTACTTTATATTGTAAATCTACCTTGGAAGTGGTGTGTTTGTGTGAATGTATGAGGATGTGACTGGTCGGGAGGGACTGTTGAGATTGATTGTGGCAGAATGAGTGAGTCGGGGGCTAGGATTCTGCCCCCCACTGCTGAGTGTGGAAACAGAAGCGGAGGGGGGTTTGAGTCCAACCCCTGGCTTGGTATGAATGGAATGTATGGCCTGCGGGGAGAGAGGGAGACCAGTGGGGGAGGGGAGAGGATCTCTCGTTGGGTGGAGAGTGGGAGCATTACAGTCATAACAGGGAGAGGTAGGTATGGCGGGAGCTGAGGGGTAGGCCGCTCTCGGGGAACTAGAACTCGCTGTCTCCAAGCGATTTCCTGTTCCGGTTCCTCTGAGTTGGTTCCATCTAGCTCAGCCCGAGTACCTGGTGATCGGGGAATTCAGGGCCCTGGGCCCAAGCTGCTGCTGTTAAATGCCAGGTCGATTACCAACAAAGCACCCCTCGTGCGGGATTTAATCCTGGATGAGGAGGCGGACCTGGCATGCGTAATGGAGACCTGGCTGGGCCAGGAGGGGGGGTGTTCCCCTCTCTGAGATGTGCCCGGACAGGTTCTTAGTTCTGCATCAGCTGCAACCCCAGGGAAGGGGTGGAGGAGTGGCTATTATAGCTCGCCGGAATCTTTGTCCTCGTAGGAGCCCTGCCCCGGAGATTGTTGGGTGTAAGACGCTTCTTCTGAAGTTGGACTTAGGGGTTCAGGTGGGCCTTTTGCTAACGTACCTGCCTCCTAGCTGCGTTGCAAAGGCCCTGCCTGTGCTGCTCGAGGCGATAGCGGGGCTGGCAATTGAGTTCCCCAGGCTTATGGTCCTGGGGGACTTCAACCTGCCATTGCCCGGCGAAACCTTGGATGCAGTCCAGGAGTTCATGGCTTCCATGACAACCATGGACCTGACCCAAGTAGTTCAGGATCCGACTCATGAGGGAGGTCACACGCTTGACCTAGTGTTTCTCTCGGGGCAGTGGAGAGATGATCTGAGGTTGAGGGGTTTAGTCATTTCACCCTTGTCGTGGTCAGATCATTTCCCTCTGGGGTTAGATTTCATGGCATCACTCCTCCATCGCTGGGAGGCAGGACTGATTAGATGGTTCCGCCCCAGGCACCTAATGGAACCAGAAGGATTCCAGAGGGAACTTGGGGAGATACCTGAATCCTTGGTACACAATTCGTTTGAGTCTCTGGTAGCTGCCTGGAATAGGGTGGCATCAGAGGCATTAGATCGGATTGCACCTTTGCGACCTCTCTGTGGTAGTGGATCCAGGAGGGCTCCTTGATTTACTGAGGAGCTCCGGGAGATGAAACGCCACAAGAGACGTCTACAGCGACGGTGGGGAGCCAGTAAAGCTGAATCTGACTGAACACTACTAAGAACTTTTATTAAGTCTTATTTAGTGGTGATACAGGCAGCAAAATATTCGCATTTTTCCGCTCTTATTGCATCTGCCAATTCACGCCCAGCCGCCCTGTTTAAAGTGACTCACTCCCTCCTTGCTAAGGGGGGAGTTGAGGAACCCTTACAGGGCAGAGCTGAGGAATTTGCTCAGTTTCTGGCGGATAAAGTCACTCAGATTCAGACAGACCTGGACTCCGACTGGACAAGGCAAGCCGAGATGACAGGGTCTGGTCCTAGTCCTGTTATATGGAATGAATTTGAGCCTATCATTCCTGATGATGTGGACAAGGCCATAGGAGCGATGAGTTCCTCCACTTGTTTGTTGGACCCGTGCCCCTCCTGGCTGGTTCCGGCCAGCAGGGAGGTGTCAAGTGGCTGGCTCCAGGCAGTTGTGATTGCTTCTCTGAGAGAGGGATCCATCCCACAGCCCTTAAAAGCTGCAGTGGTGAGGCCCCTTCTCAAGAAGCCTTCCCTGGACCCGGCAGATTTAAAGAACTTCCGTCCAGTCTCCAACCTACCCTTTGTGGGTAAAGTTGTAGAGAAAGTGGTGGCGCTCCAACTCCTACGGTTATTGGATGACATTGATTATCTAGATCCCTTTCAATCGGGTTTCAGGTGCGGCTACAGCACGGAAACTGTTTTGGTCACCCTGATGGATGATCTCTGGTGAGCCCGGGATGGAGGTCATTCCTCCATCCTGGTACTACTTGACTCTCAGCGGCTTTCGATACCATTGACCATGGTATCCTTCTGCGCCGACTCAGCGAGTTAGGAGTAGGAGGCACTGTTCTACGGTGGTTCTCCTCCTACCTCTCCGATAGGACGCAGTTGGTGTTGACAAGGGGTCAGAGGTCGGCCCCTAGGCCCCTGATTTGTGAGGTGCCTCAGGGCTCCGTCCTCTCACCCATCCTGTTTAACATCTACATGAAACCGCTGGGTGAGATCATCCGACGACACGGGGTGAGGTACCAGCAATATGCTGATGATACCCAGTTGTACATCTCCACCCCGTCTTAGTTCAGAGAAGCAGTGGATGTAATGTGCCATTGCCTAGACGATGTTAGGGTCTGGATGGGAATGAATAGGCTCAAGCTCAATCCTGACAAGACCGAATGGCTGTGGATATTGTCCCCTAGGAATAATGTCAACTGCTCCTCCTTGGTTCTTGGGGGAGAGAAATTAACTCCCTCAGAATGGGTTCGCAATTTGGGTGTTCTCCTAGATCCACAGCTAAAATTGGAGCAACATCTGTCAGCTGTGGCTAGGGGGACCTTTGCACAGGTTCGTGTGGTGCACCAATTGCGACCCTTCTTGGAGAGGGAGGCCTTACTCACAGTCATTCATGCCCTCATCACCTCACGGCTGGACTACTGTAATGCATTCTACATGGGGCTACCCTCAAAGAGTATCTGGAGACTGCAATTGGTGCAAAATGCAGCTGCGCGAGCTGTGGTGGGTGTTCCCAGATACACCCACGTAACACCCATTCTCCGCCGCTGCATTGGCTGCCCATTAGTCTCCGGATGCAATTTAAGGTGTTGGTTTTGACCTTTAAAGCCCTTCATGGCTCAGGGCCAGGTTACCTACGGGACCGCATCCTACCGCATACCTCCCTACGACCGGTTAGGTCCCACAGAGTTGGTCTCCTCCAGGTTCCACCAACCAACCAATGCTGGTTAGTGGGACCACGGGGGAGAGCCTTCTCTGTGGGAGCTCCGTCTCTCTGGAACCAACTCCCACCAGAGATCCGGATTATCCCCACCCTGCTGGCCTTTCGTAAAGCCGTGAAGACATGGCTCTTCCTGCAGGCGGGGTGAACAAGATCTTAATTCCCCCATGGATGATTGGTTTTTAATTTTTGTAATTTTTAAAATTGTTTTTATTGTATCTTTAATCATTCTTTTTTATGTTGTATGCTGCCCTGAATCCTACGGGATTGGGCGGCCTATAAGAACAATAAATTAAATTAAATTAAAATTAAATTAAACCTGCAATACTACATTGGCTAAACTATTTTAAATGTGAAACCTGCCAAAAAGCAAAACTATCAGTGGTATTCAAGTTTCCTGCTTTTAAAATGTTCAAATTAAATAAGCAAGATCAATGCAAATATGAACTCTTATTTTTATAGTCACTCCCGCCCTAGGCAGCTCAGGAATGAACTACTGTAAAATGCTCTACATGGTGTGGTATGTCCATGTTATGCCACTGCTCCCTGAACTGCAATGGCTACCAGTTGCATTCCAGGTGAAATTCAAGGTGCTAGTTCTCACCTTACTTACTTACTTACTTACTTACTTACTTACTTACTTACTTACTTACTTACTTACTTACTTACTTACTTACTTACTTATATACTGCTTCATAGTGCTTTACAGCCCTCTCTAAGCGGTTTACAGAGTTCAGCATATTGCCCCCAACAATCTGGGTCCTCATTTTACCCACCTCAGAAGGATGGAAGGCTGAGTCAACCTTGAGCCTGGTGAGATTTGAACAGCTGAACTGCTGAACTAGCAGTTCAGATTGCAGTGCTGCTTTTAACCACTGCGCCACCACAGGCTGCGCCACCAGTAGGCCCTGGCTATTTGAGGGACTGCCTCTCTCCAATTGCTTTTCTTGCCCAGTGAATCAGAATTGTACCTGGAATGCGATACCTTCAACTGGTATTGCATTCTACATTCAATTAAATTCAAAGTCTCCAATTAAGCCATTGGGGACTTTCTCCCAGATCCCACCTTCTGGAATAACATCCACCCTCCCCCCACATTTAGACTTACTTAGTTACTACCCTGATGACATTCAAGGTAGTAATGGTTGTCCATCCTGATGACATTCAGAAAGTCATCGAAATGTTTGGCTGTTCTCTCAGGCTTTCAAGCAGCATGGTGATGTGAACCCTTGTAATTGGTTTGTAGATATTAAGCAGTTTCTTGTTCTATAGGCATTAGCCTATCTTAGGCTAATGAGCCGAGGTGTCGCAGTGGTTAAAGTGCAGCACTGCAGTTCAGCAGTTCAGCTGTTCAAATCTCACCAGGCTCAAGGTTGACTCAGCCTTCCATCCTTTCGAGGTGGGTAAAATGAGGACCCAGATTGTTGGGGGCAATATGCTGAACTCTGTAAACCGCTGAGAGTGGGCTGTAAAGCACTATGAAGCGCTATATAAGTCTAAGTGCTATAGTGCTATTGCTATTAAATGGGCATCTTTCTACTGCTTTCTCTAACCCTACATAGCTATTTTGCCAGCTGGCATGGCCTCACCTTGAAGATCTCTATTTGTGCTTCTATAAAAAGTGGCAAAGAAAAGGATTTGGCATCCCCACGTATTTGAAAGGTCAAGGCACAGAAAGCCTTCTGTAAGCCTAAACCCTTGTTTTGAAAGGCCTATTCTTTGGTAGGCTGATTATGAAAGTAGGCTACATATTCTTAACAAGCCCTTTTTCACTCTGGCTTCAACTCCCTACATGCATGTGTATTCTTGTATGGCTGGGACCTTAACATACTGTTTTGATTGTTATCGTATTGCCATGAAAGGGCCGATTGTTTGGGGTTTCTACAATTACGTCATGGCTTCCCACTCTGGTTACCTGTCAAGGTGTTTGATCAGGGTTGCAGGTGGGAAGGGCTCCTCTGGTAAGCCTTGAGCACTTCCCCATACTTGCCTTACCTGTTAAACCCTGCTGCCTTCACATGCAAAGTTCCCCTCCCCAGTCCCCTTTTTTTATTAAAAAAAAAGTCTGATCTCTTGCATAAGACATGCACAGAGAAAGAACTTCAGAGAAATGATATCAAAGCTTCCCAATATTTTGCAGTTCTGCCTCACAAGAGTCTGGAGTCTAGATTTCTATACTGAATTAAATCCATATTTTTTAAAAAAACAAAATTATCAAGAAGTAATAAAAACATTTTTTTCATAATTAAGGAAATCAATTTTTATAATAGAAGTATGAATGATAACATCATATAATATTTTGCATTGAACTACAATTGCATTTAATTGTAATTTAAACACAATTAAATACCCTTTATTGAGGAAGGAGGAGAACCACTGGAGAACAGTGGCCCCTGTTCCCAAGCCCTGCAGCTAGTCTAGAATTATACTATGGTCAATGGTATGAAAAGCTGCTGAGAGCAGGGGTGGGTTCCACTTACCTTCGCCACCGGTTCGCATTGCGACGTTTCACCCGTGCAATTTCACTTCCGTGCATGCTCAGTAGCAGGATTCAGCCCGAAACACAGCTGAGGAGCTCATCAGCTGTGCTTCGGGTGAAGAAATAAAGGTGAGTATTAACCTGGGGGCGGGCGGGAGGGCTCTTTTTCAAGATGCGGAAGAGGAGAAGCATCCAAACACGGAAAATTTCACCAAAAATTTCCCCCAAAAGATGGCGGCGCCCATGGACCAGCACCGACCGAACCGGATCTGTGACGCCATTGTCGCGTCACCAGCGGGTCGCTAACGGTTTGGGCGATCTGGTCTGAACCGGGAGGAACCCACCCCTGGCTGAGAGATCCAGAGAGGGCAGGAATAGCTTACATGCTACAATAATACTTTTAGTACCATAAAACAACATCTGCCTATGTTAGATTCTAGGGAAGGACTCAGTAGATGGGTAAAAATACCAAATACAGACAAAACATCAGAACTGAAGTGGTGCAGTGGTTAAATGCAGCCATTGCAGGCTGACTGCTAGTTCAACAGTTCAGCTGTTCAAATCTCACTAGGCTCAAGGTTGACTCAGCCTTCCAGCCTTCTGAGGTCGGTAAAATGAGGACCCAGATTGTTGGGGGCAATATGCTGAACTCTGTAAACCGCTTAGAGAGGGCTGTAAAGCACTATGAAGCGGTATATAAGAAAAGTGCTATTGCTATTGACTGTGTAACCAACCATAATAATAGCCATTATAATTACAGGCTGTTTTAACACTGCCCAAATGCACAAGAAGGAAACAGAAGTGGTGATTCTTTTTAGCTTCAATAAATAAACCTCTGTTTATTTTAGCAAATTTCCAATGACTCAGTGAATTCATTATCTCCAATACATTTATATACTGTATATTTAAAGCCTTTCACTCTCTCGGCTTTTAAACTTGCTTTAACCTGCTCTTATTAAATGATGCTGGATATAATTACGGTATGTTAGATGGTTTTATAGCGTTTAATCATTTTGCAATTGTTTTTCATTTATTTAAAGAGAAAAGCTGTATAAAACCAAATAACTCAGGAGGATTTGGAGATCAATATTTGTTAACTGAATCCATGCATCCCTTTTCACTGCATTTTCCTGTGAGGAACAACTTTGGCATCCTGCTCCTGTCCATGCAGGAGATGCTTAGAAATAAGAGTATAGAGCTGCCAGGGCTGCAAGTACTTTCTGGTATCACTTGCCTGGGGCAGCCAATTCTCTTTGCCTAATGGTAGGGCAGGCCCTTATTCGACATAAAGGCTTCTTGAAAGGAAGAGGAAAACATTTATGAAAAATATCAAGGAATGGGGGGGGGGGACTCAGAAACCACCAGATGCTTAGACTTACACCTTTCATAAGTTAATGATGAGAAGCTATAGAGATTATAGTGCAGAGAGTCTGGAAGGTACCACTTTGGCCATCCTGCTTCAATGAGTTTTTCATCTTCAGGTCTGCTGGGAACACTAGTCAAGGATGGCCTACTGTACCCTAGTGTAAACATTACATTACATGACAACTAGACACAAGAACAGTTTTTCCCCGAACGCCATCACTCTGCTAAACAAATAATTCCCTCACCACTGTCAAACTATTCACTAAGGCTGCATTACTATTACTATTAGTCTTCTCATCGTTCCTATCACCCATCTCCTCCCACTTATGACTGTATGACTGTAACTTGTTGCTTGTATCCTTACGATTTATATTAATATGGATTGTTTCCTGATTGCTTATTTGTACCCTATGACAATCATTAAGTGTTGTACCTCATGATTCTTGACAAATGTATCTTTTCTTTTATGTACACTGAGAGCATATGCACCACAGACAAATTCCTTGTGTGTCCAATCACACTTGGCCAATAAAGAATTCTATTCTATTCTATTCTATTCTATTCTATTCTATTCTATTCTATTCTATTCTATTCTATTCTATTCTATTCTATTCTATTCTATTCTATTCTGTTGCCTACTGTAATGGTATGTGGCAATAACCCTGGGAGATAGGAGTATGAGTCACAGACTGTACAAGCAGCATATAAAAGATGTCTCAGTCCCCAGAAGGACTGAGACTGATCTTAGCCCTTTGAGGTACTTCAGACAGGAAGCACATCAGTGAACACCAGCTCTATTTTTATTGTATGATTACATTAACCAACCTCGCAACTCTGAAAGCATTTCTCTCTTCCTCCCCTTTACTCTCTGGAAAACTAGGAAGGGTCCCTTCTGAAGTGCTTCCCATGCCCTCTTTTCTTCTGCAAACTGAAAATCAAGGAGAGAACCAACCTAGAACTAAGGAGAAATTTCCTGGCATAACAATTAATCAGCGGAATGGCTTGCCTTCAGAAGTTGTGGATGCTCCATCACTGGAGTTTTTAAAGAAGCCATTTGTCCAGAAAGATATAGGGTCTCCTACTTGGATAGGGGATCGGGCTAGAAGACCTCCAAGGTCTCTTCAAACTCTGTTATTCTGAGATATCTTTAAATGTCTGCTGCTCTCCCTGCTGTCTCCCAAAGCCATCCCCACACACCATTATACCTGCTGACTAGTCCTCCCTTGCACTCAAGGTAAAAAGACTTGCTAGGAGGTACAAAGCAGACCTCTAGCATAAGTGGCCATCTATTCCAACCTCTCCACACCATTCCTGCCCCAACAGTTGCCATTTGAGGCTGTCTCCTTCTGTCTAATCAGATGCCAAACCCAATTCAGCAATACCTTGTTTTTATACCTAGCTTTGCTTCCTCGGGCCTCCAAATATTTCTACCATAATGTTTTCCATGGAAAGCTACCTCATAGTCAAATAGCTGCTTTCAAAAACTTGGATTAATATAAAAGCAACATACAGGAAGCCACAATCAGGAAAAGGCACATTTACTGTTTCCATGTCTTTCATTAGGAAAAGCAGCACCATAAAATAGCATTGGTGCCATTTGCGATTAGATGCGTTTATTTTGTCCTTGTTCTTCAAGACCAGTAGTAAGCAAATCTCTGGCCACCATGGTTCAACCACAAATTCTTGTAAGGACACACACAAGATTCATCGTTGCATTCATTGAACCATTAGTCCACCTAGCTTAAAACGTTGCCACAGAGATTGACAGCCTTTAATCAGAAATTCTGATGAGACTCTTTTCCACTCATCCACACAGATGCTAAGCACTAAGCATTGGGGGCCTGCTGGCTGCAAATTTACCAGGGGCTCCAGTGAGTAGACCCTACAGATGTACACCAAGTTCCTCTGCCTAGACTTCTTGTCTGTCAAACCAAAGGATGAACAACAGTGTATAAATCTTTGTCCCATTAGTAGATTTAGTCACTTGAGCTTCATAATGGCCCTATTTACCCATCATCACATTACATGTGATGCTTAAACCACATGTTGGCCACCCATGTATTGGACTTGAGTCCAAAAAGTAACATAGTAAGAGTAATCAAAATATTACTCCCAAAGTCCCCCTTTGGGCGGCATACAAATCTATTGGGCGGCATACAAATCTATTTAAATAAAATAAATAAATAATAAATAAATAAATATTCCTAATTGAGAACTAGAAAGCACAGTATTCGTCAGTTCTCTGCTGATCCCAATACAAATTATCTGGCTTTGGATTATTAGTCTTTCTATTCTTTGTGGCATTGTTTTAAAAAAGAAATCTTTACTATAGCCAGGCCAGGCAGGCAAGCTGGAGGTCAAATATTAAGCTCATACTATTTTTGGAACTGCTTTAAAAAGAACCTTCCTCTGAAAGCCTGCTGCCTTTAGCTCCTTAGAAATGCCGTTTCCCCCTCAAAGTATAAATTGCATGTTAGCATTGGCAAGGCCACACACAAAGTACAATTTAATGATGCAGCAGCATTGATCCCAAGAAGGTCTAGAGTTGGATAGAGGTTTAAAGCCTTGTAAAGGTTATTAAAATATTTTATTTCAATAGAAAAGAAAGCACATCTGTGGATTAAAACTGGGTGGTCTGAAGGCAAAATTCAATCTCTATCTAAAATATTTTCAATAGTACTTGTAAATTTGTTTTGTCCTCTGTTATCTGAATCACAATCGCAAACGCATTCCTTAAACTCATTTTCAATACAACCTCTCCTTTGTTGGTATATTTATGTCATGTAGCTGGGACTTCATTCTCTGGGTAGGGATAGGCCAGCCAGCTTTTCAAAGAGTTATATACTGAATGTGGATTTGAAAAGTATGTTTGAGTTAAAAGACAGCAGCATCTCTCAACAGCCAGAGAACCTCTAACTATATACCTCTAACATGGTTTCTTCTAGTGACTCTTGTAGTGTTTTATATAATTCAGCAGGAATCCCGTCTGGCCCTGGGGTTTAATAATTTTTTTGTTTTTTAATTGCCTCTTTCATTTCTAATAGTGTTATCTTCCCGTTTAACATTTCTCTATCTTCTTCTGTTATATTAGGTAAATTTCTCTTTTGTAAATAATTCCTGATATCCTCTTCTTTAATGTTTTCTTGGCTATACAATGTTTGAAAAAAAAATTGAACAATCCTTTTCTTATCCTCTCTCTTATGACATATAT
The DNA here is from genome assembly GCA_023053685.1 of Diadophis punctatus similis. Lineage (NCBI taxonomy): Eukaryota > Metazoa > Chordata > Lepidosauria > Squamata > Dipsadidae > Diadophis > Diadophis punctatus. Next base: position 131,942,560 of record JALIGW010000002.1, read on the forward strand.
TCCCCTGTTCGTCCTGTAATTGTTGTATCAGTCTTTTTGTTTTTTCTTTCCTTAATTTGTGGGCCAACCATCTGCCAGGTTTATTTGCAGTTTCAAAATAGTTTTGCTTTGCCATTGTTATATTCCTTGCCATTTCTTCTTGTTGAATTAAATTAAGTTTATGTTTCGTTAGATCCCATTCTTTTATAATTTTATTATTCTGTGGTTCTTTTTGTAACGCCTTTTCTATTTCTTTAATTTTATCTTGCAGTTGTTTTTGTTTTTCCCACTTCTCCTTATTTCTTCTTGCTACATATGCTATTTATATCCCTCTCATATATGCCTTGGTGGTATCCCAGAGATTTTGTAACATTGGCTGTTCTTTTTTGTTTTCTTTGAAGAAATTGCACAATTCCTTTTCCATCATTTGTATATACATTTTTTCTTTTATAATTCTTTGGTTTAATGTCCATCATCCTTTTTTCTTCTGCTCTTTCCAGTTTATTGCCAAAGGATTGTGATCTGCCCATGTATTTGGTAGTATCTCTATGTCTTCTATATTATTTATCAAATCTGGGTTCATCCAAGCCATGTCGATTTGAGACCACGAATTGTGCGGGTGTGAGAAAAATGTATATTGTCTTTTCTCAGGGTATAGTTTTCTCCATGCATCTCTTAAGTTAAGTTCTTGTGCCATTTCTTCAAATGTATTTGGTAACTTTCGTCTTCCCTTCTTATTTTTCTTTGTACTTTTATGATCCTTTTTGTTATCTACCACTGCATTATAGTCACCTATCACACATATATTTTCGTAGTCTAGTTTCGTTATTTCCCCTGATAAATTTTTATAAAAATCTTTTTGTTTTGTATTCGGTGCATAAATTGTCACTAATAATATTCTTTTTTGGCTAGTTTTTATTTCTACCATCAGAATCCTACCGTCCTTGTCTTTAAATATTGTCCTTGAACTTATCCAATCTTTTACGTATACCATAACTCCTCTCTTCTTTTTTTGTGCTAGGGCTAGATGTAAATTTCCTAGTTTGGGGCGATTTAATAATATTACTATGCTGTTCTTTAATATGAACTTCCTGCATACAAATTATGTCCATATTTAATTTTTGTAACCTAATTAATGTTTTCTTCCTTTTAATGGGTGAGTTTATACCGTTAATATTTAACAAGATTAACCTTATTTCCTCTTCCATCTTATTCCTTATAGTTAAATTATAGTCCCCCCCTCTCCTTCAAGATGTCACCGTCCTTCAAAAACGCCCTGTCACCATAGATCTCCTTTGCAAAAATTTCCCCTCCCGGACACCAAGTCTCTTTCTTTCTCTTTCTTTCCACACGTCAAACAGTCTCTGCTATCAATCTGTTACCAAATTTTTCTTCGTTTCGTTCCTTTCATCTTGGGTGCACCATTTTCCCCTCTTCTCCTCCAAGATGCCACCGTCTTTCAGAATCACCCCGTCACCGCAAATCCTCTTCGCAAAGTTCTTTCACTCTGACACCTGTTCTCTTTCTTTCTCTTATCTCTGCTCAAAAAAACAGTCTCTGTTATCGATCCGCTATCACCAACTTCTTTGTCACTTCGTTTCCTTTTGTCTCGGGTGTGCCGTTTTTTTTGTCTCCTCCAAAATATCGCCGCCTTTCAAAATCGTCTCATCACTGCAAATCCTCTTCGCAAAATTCTTTCTCTCCGACACCAGCTCTCTTTCTTTCTCTTTATCTCCGCTCATAAAGAACAATCTCTACTATCAATTCACTATCGCCAAGTTCATATTAGCTTTGTTCTCCTTCGTCTCGGGTGCCTCAGTCTATCAAAATCACCCCATCACAAAATATCGTCTTTACAAGGCTTCTCCTCCCAAATCACCCAATCTCTTTCTGTCTTTTTATTTCCGTTCAGAAAAATCAGTCTCTTTTGCACGCCATACAGATATTGCTCAGCTCAGGTATAATGGTGTCAAATTATTGTACATGGACTAGCAAACCATGTTTCTTCCATTCTGAAAAAGAAAATCCAAATCTGCTAAGATAATATGAAGACGTGCGTTAGCAAATAACAGAGAGAAGGAAAAGACAGTATAATTGGGTGAATGTCAAATTTATATGATTAAGTAAAATCCTTTAGATCTCTTTGGAATAATGCCCAGTACAATTTGTTTCAAACAGTCCCTCAAAGACTAGATTTTTACCATGAGCTCAAAGAATACTACAATGGAATAATTTTTCTTCTTCTTCTTGGTGCATAAAGTGTTACTTGTGACTGGACCTGGTCTTGTGCTATGACAAAAAGTTCTTTCTTCATAGAATGTAATAGTCCCAGCAGACTTGGAGGGGAGCTGAGTGAGGCATGAACTCATGCGGCATTTCGTTTTTTGCTAGATCCTTGGAAAGGGCCCAGCTAAATTAGGATAAACGCTTCATTTTTGTTCTGTTAAAATTAAACTTTTAAAGTGATTATTTATTATTATTATTATTAATATATTGAGTTCTAGTTCTGCCTAAGACATGAAAGCTGGCTAAGTGATTTTGGCCAAGTCATTCTCTCTCAGCCCAACTCACCTCACAGGGTGGTTGAATTTAGGAGAATACCCCTGGAGAACACCCTACCTCAGCAGCTATCCAGAGTCACCATGTTTACTCTCTCTTCTACCATTACCCAGCAAAATTGATCACCTCTAATTTCAGCCTAACGGTCCAAATGTAACTGATATGATGAGCTGTGGTGGCACAGTGGTTAGAGTGCAGTACTGCAGGCTACTTCTGCTGCCTGCTGGCTGCCTGCAATTTGGCAGTTCGAATCTCACCAGGCTCAAGGTTGACTCAGCCTTCCATCCTTCCGAGGTGGGTAAAATGAGGACCCAAATTGTTGGGGGCAATATGCTGACTCTGTAAACCGCTTAGAGAGGGCTGTAGAGCACTGTAAAGTGGTATATAAGTCCAAGTGCTATTGCTATTGCTATATCTGGTTGGTTTCTGTCCAATCTCGGTTCCAATGGCTGCCTCCACTGGTCATATGATTGTATCTTGGGCACTCAGCAACTGCCCTGTATTTACGGCTGTTTGCAATATCTTGTGGTGAAATGAATGTGATTTATAACATTTTTTGTCAGAAATCAGTGTATTCCTGTTTATGGCAAAATACCACCCATTGTGGACTGTGGATTTACTTAACAACTTTAGTGTTTGCTTAACAATTACCACAAAAACGGTCGTAAAATTGGGCACAGTCGCATGATGATCCACTTAATGACCAATGTGACTTATGAGCATACTTCTGGGCTCAAGAATAAGCTGAAGACTACCTCTATACACTGGTGCCAATGTTCCCCATTGCTTCTACTGCAATTACTTCTAATTATCTATAGTACAAGTTCTACTTAATCTTGTTTTGTCAACTTGGCTGACACAAGGTTCCAGAATTCTAATCCTTACTAAACCTGACGATCGAACTAGCCACAGTGGAAAGGAGAAGTTATCTCAGTGACTGATGGTGAATGCAAATTCATCCCACCTTTTTAGAGAGAGGAAAATCATGCTAGCAGCATAGGAAAGGCAGAAAGCTCGCAATGGAACCCTACTTTGTAAACAATGAGAAGCAATGCAAAACACAGCATAAACAGCCCAAAGCAAAGGAATCATCTTGTCTGATTCACAGGCCTCCTCAAAGTCAGGAAAATACTTGCTCAAGGAGGCTCCACACCTCTGCAGTTATGCTGGTATTTCTTAGGTGAAAGAAGCCTGGGGAAATAAAGAATATAATTGTGCCTTGTATTTCCATTTTTGAGTAAGGCCTCTTTTTTTAAAAAAAAGTAAAATAAAAAAATCTTTCTCTAGACTCAACCACAAAGCTTGCTTCTGCACCTGCAATTTTCAACTCTGAGTTGTTTCTCAACATGTGCGCTTAGTCCTTCTCAGGTTTTTACTGCCAATCTGCCAATATATATATATATATATATATATATATATATATATATATATATATATATATATATATATATATATATATATATATATATATATATATATATATATATATATATATATATATATATATATATATATATATATATATATATATATGTTGTGTTTGCTTTATGTATGGGGCTTCCTACCAAAAAAAAGAGTCTCTCCACTTCCTCAGTGCGGGCAGCTTCACAATTCAGAAATTCAAGCTGAGATTGATATAAAACATTCCACCATCATATGGTTCCTTTTAATCAGTCCCATGAGGCAGAGGCATTTTGAGAGGGGTAAATCAGCTCATTTACACACATGGGTTGCCCCACTCTTGACCTTCCTTTTTGGAAATCTTCCAGAGACTGACTCATACCTCTGCTCACATCTGGAGAGAGCCTTGCCTGAATTCCACAGGTTGCTATGCTCAACAGGATCCTTTGGGGCAGCCACTTTGGGAATGCACTTTAATTTCTTCTCTTCTGAATTGCACACACCAGTTTTGCAGAATGGTATAACACTTCGGTACCAACTGAGTAAGCAACAAGGGCTAGATATTTTGATTGATTAATGACTACACAAGGCTCAGAGAGGCAGCGGGGGGGGGGGGGGGAACGACGACGACGACAAAGCAGCAGTGACTGGCTCAGCTTCTTATCTGCCATGCTAATTTGCCCTGCTCTGGTTTCCCAATGGCTTTGTTTCTGTTTGTCAAGGTTTATCATTGGCAGAGCTAATTAAATATTAATTAAATTTTTGCTCGCAAATTGATGACTCAGATCAACAGGGTAGAGAAGATAAAACTGCCCAAGCTGAAAGAAATAAACAGACCAGGTATCAGTTACATTTGGTCCATTAGGCTGAGATGAGAGGTCATGAATTTTGCAGGTTAGTGATGGATGAGAGAAGGAACATGGTGACTCTGAATAGCCGCAACACAGCAGGTAGGGTATGCTCCAGGGATGTTATCTAAATTAGACAACAATAACCAATTCCAAGCAAAAATGGAATTGGTTATGAATTGGCATGGCAGCCTTTCAAAATGAGAAATATCAAAGTAGTGAATAATCAAGGTATACCAATACATCTTTATAAAGATTATGTCACCAAAGATACAAAAAAAAAAGAGAGAATCCCAATGAATCAAACCACCATCTATAAGGCAGATATTTTTGCACTTTGTGATGCCACGAACCACTACTATTTCAAACAGAATAGAATTTTCTTTTCATCGTAATACAGGTAGTCCTCGACCTACGACCACAATAGAGTCCAAAACTTCTGTTGCTAAGCGAGACATTTGTCAAGTGAATTTTGGCCCATTTTACAACCTTTCTTGCCACAATTGTTAAGTGAATCACTGCAGTTGTTAAGTCAGCAACACGGTTATTAAGTGAATCTGGTTTCTCCATTGACTTTGCTTGTCAGAAGGTCACAAAAAGTGATTGCCTGACCTTGGGACACTGCAACTATCATAAATACGAACAGGTTGCCTAGCAGCTGAATTTTGATCACATGACCAAGGGGATGCTGCAACAGTTGTTAAGTGTGAAAACGGTCATAAGTTACTTTTTTTTCAGTGGTGCTGTAACTTTGAACGGTCATTAAATATAACTGTTATAAGCCAAGGACTACCTGTACAGGTTCGGGAATCTGCTCTCAATAGTCAATTTAACTAAACTGGATCCCAGGAAATGCAATGGGTTGAGAACATAAGACTGATAGAAAAAGTCTTGCTTATTTTTAAAAAAATCCCTTTGATTGGATAGCACTTCTTGATAACAAACGGTTAGAAAATTCCATCCTAACTTCTCCCATCCTCTTTTTAATATTGCTGATAAAGTGGCCAGTTAAAGAAGAATCAGTTGCAATCCCAAACTCACTGGAACACACTTTACTTTAGAACTGAGCTGTTTTAACTACATTTTTGTGCCCAGAGTTCTAGGGAACTAAAGAAGGACATGCATATCTAAACATTCAGGAAGGAATTTTAACCCATAGAGCACAATCAGGCACCTCAAGGGCTATTTTAAAATAATCAGTAAGTTAATGTTGATGCTTAAGTTTCAGAATTTTCAGTGCAACTAAGATTGAGACTCACGTGTTTCCTTGCACTGCCTAGATAAAACTGGTTGCCCAGAGCACAATCCTGTCAGGTTTGAGGATTTTGCTTGTGCAGGCAAGCATGATTATGTGTGAGATGCACTCTGGATTTTTCTTCTTATCCAGGCTTAGATAAAGGAGGAAAAATGTGAGATTTTATTTTAGCTGCAATATGGGTACAAGAGGTTTTCATGAACCAGACAGAGCCAGCTAGATAATACTCTGGTAATATCATCTCTACTTTACTGCAGCCTCCTGGGAGGGCACCCAAAGTCACAGTTGTCAAGTATAGAACTGGGGAGAAAGAATTAGAAATGATAACGTTCTACACAGATGAGAGACAGGTTAAAGATCACACAGGTTTCTCATCACTTTTCACTGCAAGTTTCCAATATTTGTTGAATTCATCAAGTTCAAAGGAAGATCAAAAAGTCAGCAGGGAGCCAAACGGTTGTACATCTATTTTCAAACAAATCAGTTCCTTTGATACTTTCCAAAGTGATTCTTTTGATATCTTTAAAATATTATTCCTTATAGATTAACTCTTTGAGTGGTATAAATATATTTACCCAGGAGCAAATTATTGGAAAAGTAACAGCCCAGCAAATATTCTAGTAGAATGTATTCACCTCTTGTAGCTTCTCCAAACCTGTGATTTCAAGGCTTTTGGTATTCTCGCCATGAGCCCAAATATCTCATATAATTGCAAACACTGTACATGTTTCTTGATCCATCGGAGTAAAAGTAATGGTAGCTTACAATCTTTTGATTATGTATAGAAAAGTAGAGTGACTCTATAGTCTTATGCATTCAGTTTTTAACTGATCTGCTTCTTGCACAATTCTGTTCTTTTATTGAATAGATAATTATGATATTTATTCATAATTAAATCTGCAAAGGATTCCAGCTTTAACTGCATGGACGTAATCCTAAATATGCCTTTATATTTAGCAAATGTGAGACTTTAGGGGGATGAGATAAAATTTATAGTCTGGATTAAAGCAATCTAATAATGGTGTCCCTTAAGTATCAATTCTGAAGTATTTCACGAGAAAAGTCTTGCACTCTTCTGTACACAATAGAATTCCCTATGCTACTAGGTTCGAAATTCTCGGTTTGGATAACTTATAACTGCGTCGCTTACAGTCAGACCTAGGTACCGCATACAAAATTATACGTGGTAATTCTTTACCTGTAAATGACTTTTTCTGTTTTAATCGCAACAATACACGCGCGAACAGCCGCTTCATACTCAATGTAAATCGTTTTAACTTGATTGTAAAAAATAAGATTTCTGTAATAGAGTTGTCAAAGTCTGGAATGCTCTACCTGATTCAGTTGTCTCAGCTACAAATGTTCAGTTTCAGTCACAAATTATTACCTTTAAAGCCCTTTATGGCTCAGGACCAGGATATCTTCGAGACCACATCCTACCACATACCTCCCTACGACCGGTTAGGTCCCACAGAGTTGGTCTCCTCCAGGTCCCATCAACCAAGCAATGCCGGTTGGCGGGACCACGGGGGAGAGCCTTCTCTGTGGCGGCTCCATCTCTGGGAACCAACTACCACCGGAGATCCGGACCATCCCCATATTACTGGCCTTCCATAAAGCTATCAAAACCTGGCTCTTCCGGCAGGCGTGGGGATAGAGACCAATGATAATACCGTATATTGGAATGGTCACCCCGTGAAAAATGTTTTTTTTTAACTTTTATAATGTATTTTTTAACTTCATACTATACAATTGTCATGTACTGCAGGGATATCTGGGGGCAAATGGCAGTTTTGGAAGTGGAAACTTGAGGTGGAAAACGATGGAAGGAAGAGAGGAAGGAAGAAGGAGAAGTGAAGAAGGTAGTACAAAAGAAACTGTCACTTCTATAACAAAGAAGTGGTATCACATTGGTATCCGCAGGCAATGTAGTAGTTTTCCAGGAGTTCCATAAATACGGCTGAATTTTAAACCATTGAAACAGTTTTTTGATTCCTGAATGTGAGCTACCTGGATAACTGCCACACCTGCAGCAGATGAAGGATGGGGTAGATGCCAGCACATATTTTCTCAGTCAATGAACTCTTCAAATATGAATTATCTATTGCTAGGCAGTAGCACAGAGGGCTTCAAACCATTTTCTGATATATAGAAGGAAATGCTGATATAGGAAATGCTACCTATATTGCAAATATTAACTAGAAAAAATATAATATTACATTTATAATAGACATATCTAAATAAAGAATTTTAATTAAATGGCAATACGTCATGTTGATTATCATACTGGATAAATATAATGTATGAACAGTTTCAACATTGGAGCCGGGGCAGTGAAAGCACAGAAGCACTAGGGGGCAGCAAAGAATCACGAAAGCACCATATACTGAACCCTTCAAAGTTAAATAGAGGAAGGACTCCTCTCTGAATATTGAAGAAAATGTCCACAAAATCTCTATATACAGTATTAGGAAAAACAACTTTTAAAATTCGCATTAGCAGGGGGGGGGGGGGAGCTTGACAGAAATCAGTCATTTTTAGCTAGAAACAGGGCTACCAAAGCTGGGATGTTAAAATCCAGACAAATGCTGGATTACAGCAGAAATATGCAGAAAATTTACTGGATTTTTGCAGGCATGATTGGTAGTGCATTTCCTTCAGCTTTCTACAAACAATTGCCTTTGAATATGCTGGTATAGACTGTTGAGTTATTCAGGAGCAATGATTTACTTTGAAAATGTGTGAGCCAACGGGGTTTTTATTTTGGCTCCTTCTTTTATCAGCCCAAAGGTCCCATACACTCAATTTTACATGACATGTAAATAAAAAAAATAAAAAATCACAAATCCAACATTGTACTAGTGATGATTGTGAAGCACTTAGGGGCCAAAGCATAATATATAGTATTTTCCTCTGCAATTTTTGGCTTATATTGCCTCTCCTCAAATTAAAACAACAAACAAAATATTTTCTAACCCTTTAATCTTCAGCATCCTCATTTCATTTTTGTTCACTTTCAAAAACACTGGCTTGACATTTCCAAGACTGGATTCCCCCATGTTAATTTAGAATGATCATAAGGACTAAACTGGTAGTCATTCCTCTGTAGTAGCTAAGATAGAAATATGTCACATTCTATACTTAACCAAGTAATTGGACTTACACCTGATATTTTATGAAGGGTCTCTAATGACAATTTCAAAATGGCCTGTGAGGCTATAAGCTTCCAACAAATGAACTTGTCATTCCTTAACTTAAGATAGAAGACATGACTTATGGCATCTTCAAAATTAAATCCCTTCTGACAGTTGAAATTTTCTAAGTGAAAAATGAGAAGAATTTGTCAAAGATATCATCAAACAAGTATATTAAATTCTAAACATATGTTTCAAAAATATAGAAAATATTATCATGTGGGATATAAAATGTGGAAAAAAATCTGTATGTTTTAATTAACTTGGACAACAATCCTGGCTTCAGATTTGCATTTTCTTCTCTCTTTTCGTTCTTAAATCATTCGCTTCAAAAGTCTCTAAAATATAAAATTGACTATGTAACAAGATACACAAGAGATATTTATTTATTCATTTATCAAATTTATATAACTGCTCATCTCATGAAACAGTGACTCTGGGCGGTGTACAAGAAGTGTATTGGATGTGTTATATATTATATTGGATATACTCTATTATAACATACAGTTTCTTGCATTTAAAATAATAGATATACTATTAAGATAGTCTTCTACTGGTGTTACTGAAATGGTTTGGATATGCAATCTGTTGTGGTCTAAAAAATATCTCAGAGCTCTTTCTTTATATCAGAAAATCTGCATATTTGTTGATGACAAATATTCAAGTACTACGCTTACCCCTTGACATCAACAAGAAGCCAATCAACCAAAAAGGAATCTTTATGTACATGCAACAAGCACGACCCTTGATTGTGTAGGCTTCTAGTTCTGGAACATTTTCTTATAGAGGAGTGCTCCCCACTATAGGCAACTGTGCTCGGCTGGAGGATGAGTGATATCACTGTACCACTCTATAGAGGGGACAGAGCATTCCAAAGGTCAGTTTTATATGCAAACATGTACATTAGTGCATGTTTCATTAGTGGTACCATCTTCAACACCAGGCAGCAATAGATAGTTATTCAAAAATATTGTTTTGAGACAGGTTAAATTGTACACATTTAACATAAAATGCAAAAGCAAATTCAGAAAGAATATTTGCTTAATATTTCTGAGCAATGGGAAAAGTAGCCGGGCATATTTAGTCATTTGATCCTCTGCAGCCATCCACAGGATGGGGGAGGGGGAGTATCTTCCAAATATACAAAACTCCAACATCCAGAATTCCGAACAAAAATAGCCAATACTATAAAACTATGTAGAACACATTAATGAACTTCTAAGTCTGCTTTATTTATCTTGTTAAAAAGCATTTTAATAAGCAAGCACAGAATCTATGACCTGACTGAGGAGGAGAAATCTGACTTTATCTACAGGTAGCCCTCACTTAGTCATACCATAGTAATTGGGACCAGGAACTCCACTGCTAAGCAACATGGTTGTAAAGCATGACATCACATTGCCATGCAAACTTACAACAGCAGTTCCAGCAGTCCCAGTTGCCATTGTTAGGCAAATCCTATGTAGTTGCAGCATCCAACAGTCACATAAGTGCCATTAGTGTGACCTCCTGAAAGCTCCCTCATTGACTTTGCTTGTCGAAAGTTGGCAGGGAAGGTTGCAAATGGTGGTCGTGTGACTGTGGGATGCTGTAGCCATCATAATTGCGACCATCATAATTGCAAATGCCCAACTTGAAACCGTGTGATGGTGGACGCGGCAATGGCCGCAACTATGAAGATCAGTCATACCAGGAGTGGGTTCTAACTTACCTCGCTGCTGGTTTGCTTCCTCCTGGGCCTCGTGGGTGCACCTTGTGGGTACGCGCGTGCAAAGCGCATGCGTACATCCGCAGTGCCGAAAAATCCCCCCAAAATAAAAAAAAAGTCAAAACCAAGATGGCGATGCATGCGCAGTGTCAGAAACTCGGCTTCTGCGCATGCTCACAAGAAAAAATAAATTTAAAAAAATCCCCCCCAAAATATGCAAATAAAAATGTAAAAAAAGATGGCGGCACCCACAGACCGGCACCGACTGAACTGGTTCTGTGACATCATCGTGACGTCACCAGCAGGTCGCTACCGGTTCTGGCGAACCGGTCCGAACCAGGAGGAACCCACCTCTGAGTCATACCTTTCCCTTATTCAATGGCATTATAACTTTAAATGATTGTTGAATGAGTGGTCGATAAACAAGAATTGTTTGTATTGAGGTTATATAGTGTACCAATCTATAGTCTGCAAATTCTCCGAATCACTGGATGAACCAAAGGTACGATCTAAAGTTGAAAAATGAATGAATTCTGCAAGAAAACTAAAGCAAGCTCCTATGAGAAAGAGAGTTTTGACTAAATAACTGAGGAAGCCTGCAGTCTTTATGGGAGTTATATACTGAACACAGTGAATGTTGATATATATTCTGAATCTTGCTAGGATACCCCTGTGATCCAACTTTTGGGACACTGGTACAGGCCTGAGAGTTCAAGGGCAAAGACTCAGCTCATACCCATGCCTACTCTTTCCTTTGATCATGAACCTCAATCCCATATGTACGTATGCGTGTGTGTGTGTGTGTGTTTGTGTGTGTGTAACCATAATATTATTATTAAGTAAAGAAACAATGTCTACTATAACTTACTGGTTTTCCATTTCTTATTGTCATGGAACTGATGAGCAAAAGTAGTTAGAAAGGCAAGGAGATAGAAGAAACTTGAGATCTGATAAAAGAATGAAAGCTGGTCACAACAATGATACCCCCAATACAGAAACAGTAGTTAGTATTTGGGGGGCGGGTCAATAGCTAATGGATATAATGGGAATGAAGGAATGGGACTATGGAACCAAAGGGACTATGGAAAGGTGTTCAGCTCACTGCTTCATTAGGGGAACTGAAATTTGTTAAAGACATGAAGCCTATCCAGGTTATCTTGTTTCCTGATGAAAATCTAACAAATATTATATCGCATTTGGTTTGTGGATTACTGCACAATGTCAGTGGCTCAACTGTTCAGAGTTACCTAGTCCTGTTCTAAATAAATATTAAGACTGTCAGTCAGTACAGCAGTAACAGATCAAGGAAGTACCGTATTTTTCGGAGTATAAGAAGCACCTTACCCCCCCTAAAAGAGGCTGAAAATTTGGGTGCGTCTTATACTCTGAATGTAGCTTTTTTTTAGAAGCTTTTTTTTCAGCCCTAACGAGGCGCTAACGATCTTCCTGGCTCTTACTGGCTTGCAGGCTTTTTCATTGCTACACTCTCCAAAGGAGGTTTTTTCCAGCCCTAAGTCTTTGCAGGCTTTTTTTCATTGCTACTTGCTCTGAAGAATGTTTTTTCCAGCCCTAATGAGGCGCTAATGATCTTCCCAGCTCTTATCAGCTTGTAGGCTTTTTCATTGCTATTCTCTCCAAAGGAGGTTTTTTTCCAGCCCTAAGTCTTTGCAGGCTTTTTTTCATTCCTACTCACTCCAAATAAGGTTTTTTAAAGCCCTAACCAGGGGATAAAATAATGTGCCGAAGCTGACCAGACTAAGGACGCTAGCCAGATGAATACCTGGTAGGCAGATTTTTTCCCCTATTTTCCTCCCCAAAAACTAAGGTGCGTCTTATACTCCGGTACGTCTTATACTCCGAAAAATATGGTAATCCCATTTTAGTAGTCTGGGTATGATTTATTTAAAAAGTTTTATTTCACCCTGAGAAATCTGTGCTTGAAGCCCAAAATCTTCTTGTCTCATAACTGTTATGTTAAATTTCCTGGTAACAAATTGGAAAGAAACCAAGAATTGATAAAATAAATTTCCGATAAGCATTGAGCCATGAAGTTATGAAGCTTATCCTTCTCACAACTTTGAGGTAATTCTGTGTGGTATTACTCCTGAGAGACTATTTTTTCTAATTCTCAAATCAAAGCACTAAATGCATCATAAAAGTTGCTCTTTTACAAAATGTTTCCAGAAGCATGACTCTAAGTCTAAGCAGTATTAAAGTTCAGATCAGGTTTCCAGAACATTTATGTATTAATGGCGCTCTCTTTAACCTATTTTGCTCAGGGCAGAATTCTTGTCTTCCATGTATCTCAGCTCATTTCAGAATCAATGAATGCTTAATTAAGATGAAGTATTACCCTGTCTCCTGTCCCTCCTATAAAAATATTAAATTTGTTCAAGGAAAAGAATAATATCTTCTAACATTTGAATCCAGATGCAGTTGCTGAAAGAATAGATGTACCTACTGCTATTAATTAAAAACTACAATTCCTATAGAGATTATACTGTAACTTGCCTGTATAGCTGCCATCATTTGGGCTGCCTGCCAGTCAAGAAATATTGATCTATAAGATCATTATAAAATTAGAGATTTCACATAAAAGCTCTGCTCACACAATCTTATACTCGGTTTGAAAGCTGTTTTCTCCTCAACCTGTTTACACCAAGTTTTACATATATACATATACGTGTATATGTATGTATGTAGGTATCAGTGGTGGGTTCCTACCGGTGCGGTCCACTCTATAGCACCGGTAGCGGCCTGCTGGTGACGTCACAGTACCGGTGCGGTCGGTTGCCGGTGCCTGGGCGCCGCCATTTTTTAAAAAAAATTTAATTTTTTTAAAAAAATTTCTTCTGCGCATGCCCAGAAGCCGAGCTTCCGGCACTGCGCATGCGCTGCCTTCCTACCCCACAGTGAGTCCAAGCAGGGGAGGATGGCTGAGGGAGCGTGTGAGACGCTGAAAGAACGGGCAGCAGGAGCTATCTCCATTCCCCTCCCTTCAGCAGTCCGAGAAGCCACGAACGCGCGGTGATGATCCCAGGCATTTTCGTATGTTCGAGGCTTCTTGAGCTGCTGAGGGGAGGGGAATGGGTGGCAGGAGCCTAGGATCATCGAATGGGGAGAAGCATTCAGGCCGGACAGAGCCTCCTAGAAGAACCGCTGCCGCAGTCTTGCTGCTCCCGCTGCGGGGGGCTGCGTTGCGGGTGGGCAATGCCCTCCCCGCTTCTCCGGCCGCTGCCAAGCTCCCGAAGCCCACGCCCACCCGGTCACATGGCTGGCAAGCCACACCCTCAAAATAAGCCACGCCCACAGAGTGGTAGTAAAAAAATTAGGAACCCGCCCCTGGTACGTATGTCTCTTACTTGGAGTAATTGATACAAGATCAACTACCATCTCTAAGCAGAATTAAACTTGAGAGAGAAAACAACACAATAGGTTATCCCATGTAACCAGAAAGGGAGTCAGATTTCCAAAGTCAAACATGCTCAGAAAACAGCTAAGCTTCAGAGTCTGATGGATTGAGCAAAAGGCTATGAAGTCCACAAGCACGTGGCACATCTTCCTATTGTTCTGAGCACTAATAAGAAGTATATCTTTTCGTCTTCACCTTTTCTCTCCAGTAAGTTTTTTTGCCTTTGCAAATCGCTAATTTTTGTATAATTTGCTCATATTCTTAAAAGAAACCAAATATTTGGGCTTTCCTGAATAATAACCAAGAAATCACTTTCAAGACAATGGTGCTGTTTTATTCATTTCTTTCCTAATCAACCTCAATCCAGACCTCATGACACTGTATGGTAAGTACAGTTGAGCATCAGCCAAAGGGGGCTGCAATTCTTGCAGGTTACATAAAACACCCACTGGGGATGAAATGAATATTTTACTTCTTCTGAACAATGGTCATATTTAGGAGACTAAGGATGGGGGTTACATTTCCTTTTTTTGTCACCAAATTAAATTAACCAAGATTAAAATGTAATTTTAATCAATCGTTGCAGTTTCTTTGATAGCTACTCTTCATTACCTATCTTCAGTGCAGCTTCATTTGAATATTTTATTTCAAAGGCTATTGACCAACAGGACCATGTGCTTCTCTTCTCCTTTGGTTACTTAATTTTAAGTACAATCCCAGTGTGATTTAATTATCCTTGATCTTGCTGGCAGCCGCAAGAACAAATTTGGCACAACACTGGAAGAAGAACTTTGCCAGTGATATCAGATTGGGAAATTGAAATTGATGAATATGCAGCAATTGCAAAATTGACAGTATACATCCATAACAGAGGTCTAACCAAAGTTAAGCAAGAATGACTTCAATATAAATTACACAGCAGGGCAAATGTAGACATCTGGACTATGTCTTTTAGGAAGAAAGTTATGAAACCAATCAAAATAATACATTAATGGGTTTATTTATTTATATCACATTTTGATATGCCCCATCTCATTATCTGAATCACTCTGGGCAGATATTTAAATAAATACTAGCAACAGAACTTGCTAGTAAAATACAAACATGTAGGCTGTGATGAGCAGCTGGAGAAATAAACAGAAGGGAAGGGGGAAAAGAATTACTAGGCTGTATTTTTATTTCTGCCTTATTTCTGCTCAGTAGTAGTAGTTGTTGTTGTTTTTGCATTATTCAATTGTTACTATCGAACGCAGACTTTTTCCCTTTTGTATTTCTTTATTCTAAAAATAAAAATGTCTTACATTTTTAAAAAAGTATGCTTGATATTTTGAGAGAAATTAAAAAAAACAGTATTGCTGTTGGTAGCTAGGGCATTGTTTGATGTTATCAATAGAAGCGTCGTAAAAAGTTGCATCAACCATCTGAATTCTGCACATTGGAAACATTATAGTCTAATACTTCAATAGAGAGAATCAGGTATGTGAGTCACAAATCTACAACACAAACTCCTGCTGATTCTAAGGAGGATTGGAAGGGGAAAACCGTCTGTTCCAAAGGTTTTTGATAATTTTTTTTTCATCTAAGCTGCTCAAAGGGTTTTATGAAAGGAGTAAGCCTCAGATGTAGCCATCAAACAAATATAGAGTAATAAGTAGGAGGTGAGGAAGGGAAAACCACAAGCCCTGGCTTGTTGAAAGCCCCAATTATTTTCCCCTCCTTTCTCACTGTATGGTGCCTTTTCTGAACTAAGGAAAAATTTGCAAAGTGTTCTGTGCCGGTACCAAAAGGCTTGGTGGAGAAGGAAGACAGATGAAAGTAGCAGAAAGAAAAGTGCTCACAAATTTAAATACACCCCCATTAATAATATATATCACATTGCCATGGGGAGAGTGGCCATACTTGTAGATCAAAAAGATGGGTTGATTCAAAACCACAAAAATCATCTTCATTATAATGCATAATGATTTAACACTCTTACCATGGAAATGATCAAGTGCTTTAGTAATAGTATAAAAAGAAGAAATAAGAAACTTCTTAAGCCTGGAACAGTTCTAAAGCAACTGCATTTCTTATAATGAAACTGGGGTACACTAATCATATTTGTTTTTGACAACATTAAAAGATGGCAAGCTCTTCCATGCTTGAATGTCTCCCATGATTACAGCTCATTATGTGTGCCAAGGGTGCTATAGTGCCACTCAGTACCCTTCGGAGCTCTTCCTCTTCTATAATTTTCATGCTATGATAGCGCACAGGAGAATTTTAAAGGAAAAGGGCAGTTGGCTTCGCACGGCCTGCTGATTATTTTGTGTTTTCTTGAGATCCTACTACAGCACCAAATACCTCAACTCCATATCATGCTTATTTTTTTATTAATAATAAAATGTATTTAAAAGCATTGCCTTAAAGCAGGCCACTGATAAATTGTACATCAGTCTAAACACACACACACACACACACACACACACACACACACACACACACACACACACACACGAAGCAGTTCACCATTAGTTTCATATGAAACCTCCCACTCAGTTCAGAAAAAATGGAAAAAGCTTACTGAAGACAATGACCTTCACTTTTCAAACCAAGGGTGGTTTGCCAAGGAGTTCTAAACTCTGGATGCATCCACCAAGAAAACACACACAAACCTCTATGCTTAGCATCCTGAAATGCTAGGACACTTAAAGCTCAAAACTGCAGGCGTGCAAATAGTTGCGGAGGAACCATTTTGAGTTTGAAACAGACTGTTCCGCCCTCATGTGTTATCTCAATCAACCTGAATGACTCCTCATCTTGAAATTATCCTGTTTTGTTCATGCCTGAAATAAGGTAATTTGAATTCTATCCCAATTACTATTGTAGGTCAGGGCTACTTGTATCTACTGAGTCACCTCATGATGACCAGAGCATGGAAGATAGCAATTTGGAATATAGGAGGTTTATTTATTAATTCATTGATTCATTCAATTTCTATAGCTGCCCATCTTAATCCAATTGAGCTTGGGCAGTGAACAACAGTACAACAAATTAAAGCATAAAAACAGTTGCAAATGATACATATAGGGAACCAAGAATTATCATAAAAATTACATAGAAATTAACAGTGCATCCAGGTAATGAGGCACCATACACTTTCAGAATTTCAGGCTCATGCAGACACCCAGGTCTTTAGAGTGTTATGAAAGGCTAACAGGGTTAGGGCCATCCTGAGCTTCAAAGGAAAAATGTTCCAATGGACAAGGTCTACTATTGAGGAGGTACTTCTCTTGGTCCCTGCCAGCTGACATTCCTTAGGTAATAGGACCTGCAGCACCCCCAATTTACTAGACCGAACTGAATGGAAAGAAACTATTATGAAGAGACAGTCCTTTAGGTAACCTGATCCTAAACCAGGTAATTGTAAGAGCAGGAATTAATAAATGAAATAAAAGGAAGAATAAAGGTATGTTATATGTCTGCGAAACAGAGAGAGGGGGGGGGTACTGTATAATGTTATAGAAATGAAGATGATGGTCTTATCTTTTGGAGTGGAGTAAATACAGGCAGGGAAGCGAAGGTGTAGTTTTGATAATTATGAATGACAGGGCTAAGATGCATGTCATGAAATATGAAGTGGGATCATTCTAGTTCAGTGGTTCCCAAAGGGGGCGGTACCGCCCCCCAGGGGGCGGTGGGAACCCTTAGGGGGGCGGTGAGAGGTAAGGGTGGCGACAGGGGGGCGGTGAGAGGGTCCAGGGGGGCGGTAGGTGGTTCGTCTGTCCTGTCCCCCTGTCACCACCCATATCCACCCAATCGCCTGCTCGCTGCTTTTCCCGCCATTCTTTTCCCAGCGGGGACTGGGCGGGCCGCGAGACGGGCGTCTTACTGGACTTTTAACAGCTCCGTGTATCTGTCGTCTGGTCTCTTTGCACTGGTCTCCAACCTTGGCAACTTTAAGACTTGTGGACTTCAACTCCCAGAGTTCAAAGCTGGCTGAGGAATTCTGGGAGTTGAAGTCCACAAGTCTTAAAGTTGCCAAGGTTGGAGACCCCTGGAAAGCTTGCAAAATACAGAAACTCTTCTCGCGAGGGTGAGCAATTAACAACTTGCAGCGAGAAGAGTTTCTGTATTTTGCAAGCTTTTTTCCCTAGAGACTAGCCGACAGAAACACGGAGCAGTTAAACCAGTAAGACACGGGATTGGGTGGGGGGGCGGACAGGGGCTGGGTTGGGGGGGCGGGTTGGGGGGGCGGGAGGAGGAGAAGGAGGAGGGAGACCTTGTGGGGAAATCGCAGCTGCCTCTTTTCTGCTCCTTCGGCCAAGAGGCACCGCGGCCGGAAAGTTGGTCCAGAAAGAGGGCAGCGATGATGGGGGAGATCGGGAACAGTTGCCTGCCAGAGTTTCTGCCACCTTCGCCTGCCTCCCTTTCCTTCCTTCCTTCCTTCCTTCCTTCCTT
This sequence comes from Diadophis punctatus similis, assembly GCA_023053685.1. Classification (NCBI taxonomy): domain Eukaryota; kingdom Metazoa; phylum Chordata; class Lepidosauria; order Squamata; family Dipsadidae; genus Diadophis; species Diadophis punctatus. The sequence continues at coordinate 131,961,356 of JALIGW010000002.1, forward strand.
CCTTCCTTCCTTCCTTCCTTCCTTTCCTTTCCTTTCCTTCCTTCCTCCCTTTCCTTTTTCCTTCCTACTTCCCTTCCCTTCCTTCCCTCTTTTTCCTTCCTCCATTCCTTCCCTTTCCTTCCTTCCTTCTGTCCCTTTCCCTTTCTTCCCTCCTTCCCTTTCCTTCCCCCTCCTTTTCCTTCCTACTTTCCTTCCTTCCCTTTCCTTCCCCCCTTTTTCCTTCCTCCTCCCCTTCCTTTTCCTTCCTCCCTCTCCTTTTCACCTTTAATTTCCCTCCCTCTCTTTCCTTCCTACTTTCTTTCCACCCTCCCTCCTTTCCTCCCTCCCTCCCTCCCTTCCTCCTTCCATTTCCTTCCCTCTCATTCCTTCCTTTTCTTTCTCTTTCCTTTTCTTTCATTTCCTTCCTTTCTTCCCTCCCTCCCTCTATTTTTCTCTCCCAAACAACCCCAAGTTAAATCCTCCCCTTGGCCATTGTGCGTGCATGTGTGTCTCATCTTCTAAAAATCATAACTCCCCACCCCACCCCAAACACCCAATACCATCCCCTTCTCCATCCCACTGAAGATCCCAGGTGCCCAGCCTCCTGCCCCCCCCGCAACCTCTCTGCATGCCCGTCTCACAATGTGGCCTTCGGCCTCGCCTCCTCTGCCCACCTAACACACTGCTCTCGTTCGTCCCTGCAATGCCATCTTCCCCTGCCCCCGGATGGATAGCAATTTATGCAGGCACGACACACCACCCGGTGAGGAGGGGGCTTTCTAGCTGTGCCTGCTGGGTACAGGAGTCCCCCCTCCACCCGGCCTCTGTGCCAAGGAAGGCAATTCGGAGGGTGCCAGTGCTTTCCACGGGGGAGGGGGTGTATTTCCAGGAAGCCCCTTGAATGTGCCAGTGTGGGGGGAGAGGGGGAAGACCCCCCCCCATGTGCATCTGTCCCACCCACCCCCTCCATTGACCACTTCTGCAGTTTTCTTTCCTTTCCAAGCTCTGTTTGGTCATCCAGTTGAGCCAGCCTTGGCGAGGAACCAAAATGGCTTGTGTGTTTGTTTGTTTGTTTTTGCAACCAAATACAAACCATGTTTGGGGGAACCGGTTTCAAAACCTCCCAGTTTCCCAAACCTGGACGTTTTCGGCCACGCATGCACACACACACTCACACACACCCAGTGGCTCAATGTGGGATAGATTTCCCACCCACCTCCAGCCCCTCTTTTCAAACACGCCCCTCTTCCTCGCAGACAGAAGCACATTTTAAATTGCCATAGGCAGAGCCCAGAGGAGGCAATGTAGTCCCGTGGTATGTGCGATACACACACACACACACACACACACACACACACACACACACACACACACACACACACACACACACACATATATATATATATATATATATATATATATATAGAGAGAGAGAGAGAGAGAGAGAGAGAGAGAGAGAGAGAGAGAATAAGGAAAGAAAAAGGAAGGGAGGAAGGAAAGGAAGGAAGGAAGGAAGAAAAAGAAAGAAAGAAAGAGAAAGAAAGAAAGAAAGAAAGAAAGAAAGAAAGAAAGAAAGAAAGAAAGAAAGAAAGAAAGAAAGAAAGAAAGATGGTAGGTAGGAAGGAAGGAAGACAGAAAGAAAGAAAAAGATGGTATGAAGGAAGGAAGACAGACAGAAAAAGAAAGGAGGGAAGGGAGGGAAGAAGGAAAGAAAAAGGAAAGAAAGATGGTAGGAAGGAAGGAAGACAGAAAGAAAGAAAGAAAAAAGATGGTAGGAAGGAAGGAAGACAGACAGAAAAAGAAAGGAGGGAGGGAAGGGAAGGGAGGGATGTAGCAAAGAAAAAGGAAAGAAAGAAAGAAAAAGAAAGAAAGAAAGATGGTAGGTAGGAATGTAGACAGAAAGAAAAAGATGGTAGGAAGGAAGGAAGACAGTCAAAAAGAAAAGAGGGAAGGGAAGGGAAGGGAAAGGAGGGAAGAAGGAAAGAAAAAGGGAAGAAAGAGGGAGGGAGGGAGGGAGGGAGGAAGGAAGACAGAAAGAAAGAAGAAAGAAGAAAGAAAAGAAAAGAAAGAAAGAGATGGAAGGAAGAAAGAAAGAAAGAAAGATGGTAGGAAGGAAGAAAGAAAGAAAGAAAAAGAAAGAAAGAAGGGGAAGGGAGGAAAGAAAGAAAGAAAGAGAAAAAGAAAGAAAGAAAGAAAGAAAGAAAGAGAAAAAGAAAGAAAAAGAAAGAAAGAAAGAAAGAATTATGACCACAATTGAGCATAACATTTTGGTTGCTAAGCAAGAGCGTTGTTAAGTGAGTTTCACCACATTTTACAAGTTGGCCATGCCCACCCGGTCACCTGACCACTAAGCCATGCCCACCTGAGGGGGTGGGGTGGGGGGCGGTGAGGATGAGTTTGTAGCACCAAGGGGGCGGTGGACTGAAAAAGTTTGGGAACCACTGTTCTAGTTGGTTGTATGAAAGTAGGAACCTGTAGGTTGGTGAAAGTTGCATGTTATGCTCCAGTCAACAGTGTTAATCAGAGGTCAGGTTTGGAAAAAACTAGTGCAGCATTCTAAATGAATGTGATCCCAGAAGGGAAAATAGTCCGTTAAGTGGTATGAATGGACAGAGGGAACAACAAGAGTATAGAAAAAGTAATTGAGTCATTCATAAACCCAAGAAAGAATTAGAATGGTGACTGGTGAGTATTTTATTCAAAAAAGGCCTATTTCAAACACATAGTTTAAACATAAGTCCAGGGAAAAGCAATTAATATAAATCAAGAAGCATGACTGTTTTGATTGTTTATGACAAAAAAAACCAGAGGGAATTGATAAAAGGTACAGAAATAATTAAAGGTTCTAAATGTGTGACAGACCAATCTTTATTAGTGTCAAAAGTGGATCTTCTGAAAAGAATGAACAAGGAAAACAACAAACAAATAATTGGAGGGAAAGTAGATGAAACAGGAGAAGAAAGTATGAGTCCTATACACTACGGATCATGTGCTCCAGACAGAAGCTACTTGTCCTTCTTTATCAAGTTACACTACTTGTTCTCATCCCCCCCACCCCATCAGTAAACTAATGTAAACTAAAGTGGTAGGACCAGAATACGCCTTTTCTGTTGCTACCCCAGTCCTGCGGATAGTTGGTCCACTGAGGTAAGATTGGCCTTTCCTTGTTACTTGCAGGAGGAATTTAAAAGATTCTCTTTTGAAGTGGTGCAGTGGTTAAATGCAGCCATTGCAGGCTGACTGCTAGTTCAACAGTTCAGCTGTTCAAATCTCACTAGGCTCAAGGTTGACTCAGCCTTCCATCCTTCTGAGGTGGGTAAAATGAGGACCCAGATTGTTGGGGGCAATATGCTGAACTCTGTAAACCGCTTAGAGAGGGCTGTAAAGCACTATGAAGCGGTATATAAGAAAAGTGCTATTGCTATTGCTATTGCTCTTATCAGGCCTTTTAGCCTACTGGAGGTTGTTGCTACTTTAATTTACCGTCTAGGTTTATTACTTTTGTTCTTTTACTGCAGTTGTATATTTTATACTCTCTCTTTTTTTTGTTTATTGTTAGAGGGGGTGGCACAGAAATAGCATTAAACTATTAGAAGGCAGATTATTCATTCAACAGAACGACTGTGAAATGGATGAAATGAAAAAGTTGCTCAGAGCAGAATGGAAAGAATTATGTTACAAAAATGTTTGACATTACACTAATGAGAAGTATGAAAAAAAAGGTTTGGTGGAATGATGAAATGAAAGAGGCTGTAAATGAGGGGGGGAATGCATACAAGAGAATAAGTGCCCCTCCCAAATGTGTATAAAACATACCGTATTATACAATGTTATTATATTTTACTGCTTGTTATTTTGTCTAGATGAAAGAATGGATGTTGCTGAGAAACGATGAGACTTTTAGAAGCAGAAGATCATGACCCAAGCTTTAGATGGACTAGTTAAAATTAAAAGTTAAAAGTTAAAATGTGGATTTCAAAAATATCTGTGAGCCTTTGGAGGTTGGAACTTGTCTCCTGACAAGTCAGTTTAGAGCCATTGGATCATCTGCCTACAATCAGTTCCCTTTTTCAAGAATTATTGGACTTTGTTGTCATCTTGCAGGGATGGGGTCTTAACAGGACATTCTTGTGTGAAATGGTCAGATTCTGCACAATGTGCCTCAGTGCTAATTTATTTAGTTTTTAGTGGAGTTTTGCTAACTCAATTATGGAGTTTTGCTAGATCAGCTATGGAGGTCCTGTTTGTCACCATTCATGCCTTAATCACTTCCAGGTTGGAATATTACAATGAGCTCTACATGGTACTGCTCTTGAAAACAATGCCAAAACTGCAATCCTCCATAATACACTGAAGCGGATAGTTATGGATGCAGTATGGGACATTCATATAGCACTCTAATTTATGAGCTGTATCGGCTCCTAGTAGGCTTCTAGTGTAATTCAAGACGCTGATTTTCATTACAAAGCCTGTAGAGAGCCAAGGCAAGAATCTTGGGGAAATCAGACAGAACCAATGGTTGCAAAAACATACTTTAAGCCTGGGAAAAAGAAAAAGTTCTGACCCATCTGCTGAGCTAGCTGATTAATCATCAGGGTGAATTAGTCCGTCTGTGTTGGCACCCAGTTCTCGTGCTGCACTGTTTGGTTCTGATACCAAGAAGGACTTTGATGAGAAGGTCAGTACACATAGGACATTTCAGACAATTTCTCCTCTTGTAGAATTGGAATTACAGAGAAAACGCTCTTGCTGTCAGAAAATCATCTCAGGACTTTCTTTTTGGAATTAGACTCAAGACAAGTAAGAAAAAATATTTATTGAATATTAAACGGTTTCAATATGTCTATAGATCAGATTCTACATACCGCATATGTATTTTTCCAATACATATGCGGTATGTATTTCCTTCCCCATGTATGTATTTAACGGACTGGTTGAAATCTGCTTCTCAAGCTAGAGTCTACTGGAGTGGGCAGCCATAACCAATTTAAATAATAATAATGCCCAATTATTTGTTCCTGGATAGTTCTAATCCTCATAAAACCTTTCAATTCTGATTTAAAAGTAGACTATATTTTCTCGTTATTAAAAAAAGATAAGGGCAGGGGTGGGCTGCTCCGGGTTCGCCTGGGTTCGGGTGATCCTCTAGCGAAGATTCTGTGCGGTTTGGCGAACCCCCAAATCCCACTCCTGACTGGCATGAGAACATGAGAAAATATATTTAATGAGATAGTAAAGCAAAGAAAGCTATTTCTCTGTGTAGACAATTTTTACATTTAAATCTATGTTCTTTTGCCACACTCAAGTGAACCCAACTTTGTTATAATGCTACCTTTTCATTGATTATTTCAAGCTTGAATTGCTCTGCCTAGTATTGAGGAAACGCAGCGTTTCATGATAAATATTAGATGAAACCCTAAATGTCTAGAAGACACAGATAGATGCAGGCCCTCAGCAGTAAACATTCCTAGCACATCCTGGATTCACATAAAGGTGTTCTCCATTGCTCTAACATAATTGAAGAGAGAGAAAAAAACCCTGCTATTCTTAACAATTTTACCACCCACTCTTCTCCTATACTTACAATGTCATTACTAGTAGCATTATCCATTAACCATTAACCTCAATAAAACATAAGCAGGCAGTAGTAAATGTATTGCCGCAATCCTCCAGTCTTTCGGATATGGATTTCAGATATTCACATTAAAAAGCTAGTTTAATAAGGTAGAATAGTTGGCTCCTGTTTCCTGCATCTATTGTCTTAAGAAATTAGACTCATCTAATCTAGCTTTCAGCCCAAAACCAAGAATGACATGTGGTGATTCTTCCAAGCTGAGTTATTTATTATTTCACACCTAGGGACAAAATCTTGCCAGATTGAAGGCTCTACTATCTGCATCTACCATATATTCTGAGAACTATTGGGAAAGGTCTGTCTTTCTCTTTCTCTCACACATAGTATCTGGGTTGAATTGCCTCTTATGCCTCTGTGCACCACCTCCCTTCTGGGAATCCACCTCCTTACTACATGCCATGACAACCTGTTGAAAATAATAGGCAGGAGTGAACTTTTGTGTACAAAATGAAGTCTTAAAGTACAGGTTGACCTTATTTGTGGGGGTTGCATTCCAGCATACAACCATGGATAATGATGTTGCATGTAATGAAAAGTTGAGACTAGGAGAACTGGGGAGCTAGATTCTAGAACACCAGAAAATTACTAAAGAAAGAAAGAAAGAAAGAAAATCAAACATGTAAGGAAAAAGCAGAAATAATGATACTGTTCTTTGGCCATTTCAGATATTCTTTCCCCCCTATTTTATTGCAAACAGAAAAATCAGAAATAAAGATTATGTGTACTTATGTATTTCCCTGGGGAGGATAAAATAAGAGGATGATTAAAAAGGGTCAAAATGCTGCAGATATTTGGAAACTGGGAAACTGATTGGAGTGAAGGGCAGATGTTTATTTCACTATATGTGTAAAACAGTAGGCAGATCAAAGCTACACTTGGGAATGCATGCATATGTTAAAGAATTTACTATTCTGATACAGATTTATCAACCATGGAAATGAGCAACTACAGCTAATGAAATCCCACCAGTGTATAAATTAAAATCACACCAATTACCTTGCACTTTCAAAAGTTGCAGAAGGTGACTTCCCAACAGCACCAAATCCAACACCAACAGCCAAACCCTCTGAAACAGAGCAAGAAAGCCATGGTTACTAATCCTGCAATTAGCTTGGCAGACAGATTGTTCTCTTCAAATATTTCGTTTATATAAAACTTGCAGAATAGCAACAATTCTTACCTGATGTAAAAGTCTATAATTTTCCACTACCCTGGAAATTATAAATTTTCTGATATCTACAAAACACATTACTAGTTAAGATAGAAATTATTCAAAACAAAGACCAATAATGACATTAATGATGACTTCCAAAGAAACCATTATTATGCCCCCATTGGGAGCATAAAACTCATATACGTTTGACTGTTCTGCTCTATAATTTTAAGTCTAAAAATTTACACAAGGGCACAACATTAGATGCTGGAATTACTGTTGTAGGTCAGCACAACAATTTGAGCCTGGTATCAAAACATAAGCTATTATTAATCTTAAGGATCATGCTGATTTCACCAAACAGCAAATCCAATACAGGATGATTCCTTATATGGAACCAACCTGTTTTAAAAGTTGGGAACAGATATTCAAAGCATCACAGTAATTGAACAATTTATAATATAGCATGGACACAGATGGAGAAGAATATAAGGAAGATGAAAACTACTCATCAGCATTCTAACTACTGCAAGATGCCACATGTAGGTAAGAGAGCAGATGGGATACTTGTTTCAGAAGACACGTGACACAAATTATATAGATATAAAGTGTTATGCTTTTTATCCAGATGGAACTAAAACATAATATGGTATTCACCTTGTCAGAGGGCAATTTCTACCTGCCATCTTTCAAGATTAACCACTTGTTAGTATCTCCTTCAGAACTGCATTCCTGAAGCACATCAACAAACGACTTTCTAGATCGTGGTGTCAAACTGGATTTCTTCAAGGGCTGGATCAGCATTGTAGTTCTCCTCCGCAGGCCGGCAGGGGGCGGGGGAGATGGGACGGACGCCTCCTTCAGCACCCTGCTGGCCAAAATGGGGCATGGAGGGCAAGGGTCCACGGGAGGCCTCCGTACAGCCCGTTTTTGGCCAGCAGAATGCTGCTGGAAGCCAGGGAGGCCGAAAACAGGCTGCGGGGAGGGCCGCAGGGGCAGCGGGAGGCCTCCCTGCAGCCTATTTTTGGTTGGTAGAGTGTTGCAGGAGGCCATGGAGGCCAAAAATGGGCTGCTGGGGGGGGGGAATGCACACGGTCCATTTTGGTTGGCAGAGGCATCGCGGGCCGGTTCTTTGATATTTCCAGGCCAGCCCTGCGGGCCGGATTTAATCACCCCACAGGCCGGATCTGGACCACGTTCCTTGAGTTTGACACCCCTGTTCTAGATGCAAGGAGGTAAAACTGAAAAATATTAAATAGGGTCAATTGAAAACTAGTAGTGAAGAAAGCTGTTGTTTAAAGAAGGGGATGCTGATGATATAGTATGACTGGGTGACATAAGAATGGAGAAGGTATAATCAGCAATTCAGACCAAGAGCTTCAGAGGTTCTGAGGCAAAGCTGATGAGGAAAAGACAAAGATTAGTCTTGTTTTTTCAACTGTCTTTTCTGCAGTGTCCTTTGAAAATGTTGATTACTACTAGGGCTACTAGGGCCAGAAAAAGGAGGAGCCAGAAAACAGCACCATCCACAAGGAGGTGGAGACAAGGAGAAGAAGAAAGGTGAAAAGAGATGCCTGTATTCACCCAGAGAATGGATGTCAAACTTGCAGCGTCACATTGCCGTCATGTGACGTATTGCAACGGTTTCCCCCTTTGCTGGGCTGGGCGTGGCCTGTGCGTGATGCATCCGGCCTGCAGGCCACCAGTTTGACATCCCTGACCCAGAGGAAAGTCCTACAAAGTAGTCTTTGGAGAAGAATGAAGGGCTAAGAAGCAGGAATGGCAGTGCATCCACAAAAGAGCAACCATTATCCCAGTATGAGAGACAAGGAGAGAAAGAAAGAAGGACGAGGTAAAAAGTCAAAATAATAAAAGTTTAAGAACTAAGTTGTAAAGCAATAAAAGAGATAAGAAAGTGTTAGCAGAGATAAATAATCAGGGGAGAGTGAGAACAAGAGGACTAAAGTTAAGAACTTAAGGTTTGGATGAAAAATAAACCCCTATTGCTAAGTAAAGAAAAAACTTTGAAGTTGAAACCAAAATCTAACTAAAAAGGAATTTTGTTAGAATAAGACAGAAAAAACAGCTAACATTTAGAAATGCAAACATTAAAAGTGACGGCAATCTCTGGCTATAATAAACCAACATCCTATTTTACATACATACATGCATACAATTGTATAAGAATACACCTTTCATAACAAAATCCTGATACCTGCCTCATTGCCTTTATAATCCTTTATATGAAAAAATCCTATGATATACCGTATTTTTCGGAGTATAAGACGCACTGGAGTATAAGACACACCTTAGTTTTGGGGGAGGAAAATAGGGGAAAAAATCTACCAACCAGGTATTCATCTGGCTAGCGTCCTTAGTCTGTTCAGCTTCAGCACATTATTTTATCCTCTGGTTAGGGCTGAAAAAGCCTTTTTCAGAGGGAGTAAGAATGAAAGCAAGCCTGCAAAGACTTAGGGCAGGAAAAAACCTTCTTCGGAGGGAATAGGAAACCAGGAAGATTGTTAGCACCGTGTTAGGGCTGAAAAGCACCACTTTTTCAGAGGGAGTAGGAATGAAAACAAGCCTGCAAAGACTTAGGGCTGGAAAAAACCTTCTTCGGAGGGAATAGGAAGCCGGGAAGATCGTTAGTACCTCGTTAGGGCTGGGGGAAAAAGCTTTGAAAAAGCTACATTCGAAGTATAAGACACACCCAAATTTTCAGCCTCTTTTAGGGAGGAAAAAGCTGCATCTTATACTCCGAAAAATACGGTAATTATACTACCATCCCTGATCACCGGCCATTATAGCTGGGACTGATAAGAATCCCATAATAACTTTACACTACATTCCAATGTAAAGCTAACTTGACTACTGCACAGATCTGCAGGACCAAATAGCCCAACAAAACTTGTCAGAGTTTTGCAGCGTGACTAGTATTATGAGATAAACCCAGGAGCAAAACACAGCACACAGCACACAGAGCCTTTAGATAATTAACAGTGGTTTATACACAACTAAATATATACATACATATAGATACCTTATCATACAGCTACAGACACAGGGAGAGCAATGAGATACATGACGAGAGAGAGAAAGATACGCCCTCTAATGGCTACCTATATATAGACACCTCTTAATACGGCAACAGTCTTATGTGGACCCCATCAGAGTCTTAAACCGGCGATGTCAATGCTGAATCATTTCTATTGTATCAGCTTACAACCTTACATCAGCTTACAGCTATTAAATCCACATTACCTGACAAAACTGTATTTAAGATGGCTGTTCCACATCTGGAACGTCAAAGAGAAAAATATAAGGCCCAGCATTTGTTTTTCAAGCAAATCCCACATAGGGAAATATAAACAGAATTCCTTATTGGAAAAAAGCAGATCAACTTTTCCTGAAATGACTTTTGTCAGTAAAACCACTTTTGCTTTGTCAGCTTCGCTGATGCGAAAATTAGAATTCTTAGGACATGTTAACTCACAGGAGATGAAATTTGTTGTGAGCCAGATTTTACATTTTTTAAAAGTTATTATAGTAAAAAAAACTCAGCATGTTCTATTAAGACACCCTTCTGCCAGGTGTATTTCCAGCTCTGCAGGGGATAAATCAGAACTGCTTTAATTACAATTGCATTATCCGTTAATAGGGAGAGAAAAGAAAGCATTTAGCCTTCAAACAGGTGCAGGAAATCAGACAATGTTTTGTGCTCACCAGAGATGAGTTTTGAAGTAATTCCTGCATAATTGGCTCGTTCTCCTTAACTCAATTATGGAGGCTTCTATTTTTTCCCCTTAGTTATATTCCCTCTCTCTCAATAGTGAATGTTCATGGAATAATTCTTACCTGTATAGAAAACATCAAGGTATTTTTTAAAATAATATGTTGACAGACTCTATTTAATTGAGTTTGTTAGAACCCTGTTCAAACGATTGGGTGTGTTAATATATGATTAAGCCACAAATCATTGTTATGTGTATATTGCTTTAAATGCATTGTGGATGATTACTATATAAGCAAGCAAGAGAGCATGCTCAATGTGGTTGGTGGTTGGTGATTTAGTGTGGTTCAGTGTGGTGAGTGGTGTTTGACGGTGTGTTCCGGATTGAAGACTCTCTGCTGCTTTACTGATGAGTAGATTACTTTATGACTGTGTGGAATTGCTGTGAAGAAAAGAGGAAACTTCGCATTGACTGAATAACTGTGTATGACTTGGACTTCCTATTTAACTTTGCTACTATTTTGTACATATTAAAGATATTCTGTTTATTGACTGAATAGCATTCATATCAAACTGCAACACCATTACTACAACACATTTCGCTGTGTCTGTGCTTAACAGCACAATAATTCCTTAACAGAGTTATATATATAAGGGTATATATTCCCAGCAAGGTCACCAAGACATGAAGCAAGCAGGCACCTATAGTGGGCAGCACCAATAGAGGAAGATGCCGGACACAGATCATCACATTAGTGACAATGGAAAAGGAATTAATTACTATTTCATCGGGGAAGGCAATAGTAAATCACTCCTGTATTTTTACCAGGGATGGAAAATATAAAATGATTAACAGTATCCTGCCAGAACAAATCTGGCCCCTCAGGTTGGATGACACCCAGCATGCTACTGAGGAGCAGTGAGGATCTTTCTGAGTAATAATGGTGCTTATGATGTGGCTAGATTAAAGCCTTCAAGACATCTAGTTGCTGATACTGCCATATGGGAAAATAAAATTCAAAGCTGCAAAAGTACGCAGTACGAACGTGGAATTTAAGAAGCATGAATATGGAAAAGCTCAACATAATGAAAAATGAAGGGAAAGAACTACAATCCGAGATCTAAGGAATTGAGAATTGGATACTTTGAGTCATAAGACCACATTGTTTACCCTTCAGGACATGAAAAACAAAGAAGAAATAGTTAGGATCATTTAATGCAGATTGGAGCCCTACATGGAAAAGGAGATGCCAAATGTCAAGTTGATTTAGAAAATGCTGAGTAATATGAAATAATATTGCTGATGCAGGCTGGATAATTAAGAAAGCCAAAGAATACCAAAAATAATTCAGTATGTGCTTCATTGATGGTAGAAAGGCCTTGGGTTATGTCAATCACGTTAAGCTATGGGATGTGCTTAGAAAAATGGGAACCCCAGAGCATCTCACCACCACTCTCTGGAGAAGGTTCTAACTCTAGGAAAAGTAGAAGGAAAGAGGACAACTAGCAGCAAGATGGATGGACTCCATTACAGTGGTGATGGGTGCACCATTGGAAAACCTGAAGGACAGGTTAGGGGACAGACCATCATGGACAAAATCTACCAATGTGATTGCTACAAGTTAACACAGATTTGGTGGCACACAATTGATCAAGAACTGTTGTCACACAATTAAAATATATCACATAGCTTCACTATTTAAACCATTTAAATTGATAATCAGGGCAGCTCTAGTGCTATAGTCATTAACCTCATTCCTTTTTTCCCCTTTTTATTTGGGGGATGCATATAAATTGGGTTTAATTCTCCAGGCCTAAATTTTGAGAGGACCGCTGTGAAAAAAAACTAACATCTTGCTGGGAATCAATTAAAGTGCCTCATTCACCTTCACCTGCTGGCTGGCAGATAATTTTGACAAATCCCAGTTAATATCAAACATCTTTTGCTTTTATAAAACAAATCTCTTTACTATCCGAGTCATGAGTGGAAGCTCAATTCTAAAGCCTCTTGACTGATCATAGGAGGAAAAAAACACAATACAATTGAAATAAAACTTGCGTTTAGATGTTGTGAAAGTAGACCTAATGAGAGCTAACTTCTGCTTAATTTCAGTTTCAAAAATATTTTGCGGTAATAGATACACTTCAATGATACACTCACTTTTTTTTCCTGAGCTTTACTCATCTATATTTTAATTCAGTGGGAAAGGCATTACAGAAAGAATGATTGCTCAAGCAGGAGGAAGATACGGAAAATATATAATATTGTCCTCTATTTTCCATTCATACTGAAATTCCCATCAGTCTTTTCAACCGCTGCAGTTTCAAAATTTGATGTATATTGTTGTTTCTTTTTAGAGAAGCACTTATTTGTAAAGTGACACTTCAGGGCCAAGCTGTCCATTATACAAATTTCTATGTAACACTTTCTCCCCAAGACTAGGATTTTAAAAAAAAATATATTACTGAATAGAAACCATCCAGACTGCCATCATGAACAAAAGAACAGTGGGTAGGAAAGTTAATCAATTTTTTTTATGTTGCCTGCTTTTAAGTCTTAGAATTTCTCTCCAATCTAACTGTTCCCTCTCTCACCGCCTTCCCAATAGAAATATATATGTTTCAAATTATCTTTTTCATCAACATTATCTTTTATTTTTATCATAATGTTTCAAAATCTGGAATCTGGCTTGGGTGTAATAGTTCATGCAAAGGCATGGCTTTGCCAGGAATTATATGACATTTAAGTTTCCTAAATGCAAAATGAGGATAATCCTCATTTTAACATAACAAATGAAGATTCATGTTTACACAGAGAAATCAATAATCAAGTAGTGTGTTCAAATCAAGCAAAAGGAGAAGTGTCAAAAAAATCTAAAGAAATAAGATTATAAACTACTGATTTAGAATGCTAGCAGACAGTACTACCTGACATGGCTGATCTTTAAAAGTGATCATACCTCATCAGCACTTGGAAGGGAGTTATATCTCAGGATTACAAACCAAACTGGGAGGTTTGGGGGAAAATATTAAAAGATTAGGACCAATTACCTCCGGGACCGCATCCTACCTCATATTTCCCTTCGACCGGTGAGGTCCCACAGAGTGGGCCTCCTCCGGGTCCCGTCAGCCAAACAATGCTGACTGGCGGGGCCTAGGGGGAGGGCCTTCTCTGTAGGGGCCCCTGTTCTCTGGAACCTACTCCCCCCAGAGATCCGTATTATCCCCACCTTGCTGACCTTCCGAAAAGCCATTAAGACATGGCTCTTCCTGCAGGCGGGGTGATTCCGAGACAACATTACATCTGATGTCTCCCCCATGTATGTATGGCGTTATATGTGTTTTTAATTGTTTTTAAATTTGTTTTTAATGATTTGGTTGGTTGTTTTCTTAAAATGTTGTACGCCGCCCTGAGTCCTCAGGGAGTAGGGCGGCATAGAAGAACCTCCAAACAAACAAACAAACAAACAAACAAACAAACAAACAAACAAACAAATAAATAATTTCTGTACCATTGCCCAGAAAAAATGAAGTAAGAGCTCAACTTTAATAAATTTTACTTCCACCACCACAAACTTTGCTTGCATAATTATTATTTTTCTTCCGTTTAATAGCGTCCAATTCTCTGACGCTGCCTGGACAAGCAGTTTTCTTGTAAGTTTTTTCAGTAGAAGTGGTTTGCCATTGCCTCCTTCCTAGGGCCGGGAGAGAGAGAGACCAGCCCAAGGTCACCCACCTGGCTTTGTGCCTAAGACGGGACTATAATTCATGATCTGCTTTCCAGACTGATGCCTGGAAAGCCTTCCAAACTGGCTCTCACACAATTAAGGGAACCATTATATTGGTTGCAAACAAACACCCTCAACCTCTCTTCATCAGGCTGCTTTCCATCACCTGCAGCACATCCTGCCCTATAATTCCCTGGGAAAACCAATAATGATTAATTAGAAGTATTCTTTAAGCAAATACTACCAAACCGAAAAACATCAAGAATATGTTTGTGTGTATAGATAGTTTCATTTTTACAAGCACCATTTTTAGGTCCTTTGCAATCAGGTAAACGATTTTTATATAGAAAATACTCATTTCTGGTATAGTTACATTGTCACTGCATGACTTCAGAGATGTAGCATTGTAGAGAAGATATACATTTTAATGCACTTCAGTTAGCATATCAGCTAACAATAGTTGTGTGTTGAAATGGGAAAGAACCTCACCTGCATTCATGATCAACCCATAAAGCATTGAAGTATGCTTAGTACGTGTAGCTTCAACATCCTGTTCTTCCATTCTAAATTACAGTTAGGTTTTGAGATAAGAAACTGCTTATCTAAAAAGCATATATTCTACCTACCTATTATTGTCACCTTGGCAAGAGAACAAAGACATCTGAAGCTCACTAACTTGCTGCAGCCTTATCAGCTCTGGCAACACAACAGTCAAGAAATTGTAAATAAAAACATACTTGCCAAAATGTGGTTCTTTTGCCAGAGATTTTATGTCAAAGTAAGCATGTTGCAGAAACATAAAACCATTTTTACATGCATTTCCCACATTGTGGAAAAGAAAGACCATCACTTTCTTTTCCAAGCATGTAGAACAGCCTCTGGCAGAGGAAAACTAATGTCTTTCATATTAATGAGAATTATTTCTATTCATCAGAAAGAATCTAATATCTAATGCACTAAAAATTATAGATGTTTCCAGCTGCTGCTTGCAGGCACCTTGTGATAAATGGCATCTAACAAGAGTCTCTTTATAGCATTCGCTTATTCAGAGTAGCTGCACAAAGAATGTCTCCACTTTGGTGGCTAGTCATAGAAACAACAAAAACAACAACAAGAAGAACACTTTTTCAAAATCCTTTAAAGAGACTGGAAAGCATTCCAGAATGACTTCTATAACTCTGGTATCATATTATATGAATATACATTTAAAAATTACATGTATTAGCAACAGCAATAGCTCTTAGACTTATATACCGCTTCACAGTGCTTTACAGCCTTCTCTAAGCAGTTTACAGAGTCAGCATATTGCCCCCAACAATCTGGGTCTTCATTTTACCCATCTCGGAAGGATAGAAGGCTGAGTCAACCTTGAGCCAGTGGGAATCAAACTGCTGGCAGCCTGCAGAATTAGCCTGCAATACCACATTTTAACCACTGCGCCACCATGGCTCATATGGACGAGGGGATAGATGGGGAACTCATCAAATTTGCAGATGACACCAAGCTAGCAGGAATAGCCAACACTCTGGAAGATAGGCTTAAGATACAGAAGGATCTTGACCGACTTGAACATTGGGCGCTATCTAACAAAATGAAATTCAATGGTGAAAAAAGTAAGGTTCTACATTTGGGCAAGAAAAACAAAATGCACAGGTACAGTATATGTGGTACCTCGCTCAATAGTAGTAATTGTGAGAGGGATCTTGGAATCCTAGTGGACAACCATTTAAATACGAGCCAGCAGTGTGCAGCAGCTGCCAAAAAAAGCCAACACAGTTCTAGGCTGCATAAACAGAGGGATAGAATCAAGATCACGTGAAGTGTTAATACCACTTTATAATGCCTTGGTAAGGCCACACTTGGAATACTGCATCTATTTTTTGTTGCCACGATGTAAAAAAGATGTGGAGACTCTAGAAAGAGTGCAGAGAAGAGCAACAAAGATGATTAGGGGACTGGAGGCTAAAACATATGAAGAACAGTTGCAGGAACTGGGTATGTCTAGTTTAATGAAAAGAAGGACCAGGGGTGACATGATAGCAGTGTTCCAATATCTCGGGGGCTGCCACAAAGAGGAGGGAGTCAAGCTATTCTCCAAAGCACCTGGGGGAAAGACAAGAAGCAATGGGTGGAAACTATTCAAGCAACCTAGAACTAAGGAGAAATTTTCTGACAGTTAGAACAATTAATCAGTGGAACAACTTGCCTCCAGAAGTTGTGAATGCTTCAACACTGGAAGTTTTTAAGAAGATACTGGATAACCATTTTTCTGAAGTGGTGTAGGGTTTCCTGCCTAGGCAGGGGGTTGGACTAGAAGACTTCCAAGATCCCTTCCAACTCTGTTATTCTGTTATATTGCATGTAAAAGTTATTTTTTTCCTAACCTGATGGGACAACGTATTAATAAACTTGGTCAGCCATTTTATGTCTCCTTCCCACATTGTGGCATAGCAGGTGGCAGTATTTAGTTGACCTTGGCTGATGTCAAAAGAACTGACACGTTCACATTTGAAGGAAGACCACTAGGGCCGTCGTGGCGAACCTATGGAACGTGTGCTGGAAGCAGCACACAGAGCCATCTGTCGCGGGACGCACAGCCGTGCACTGGTTAGCTGGCCTTCGCGTGCAAGCGCCGGAACCTGAAAGAGCAGCGTTCTGGTGTGCATGTGCGCGCCGGCACCCGAACCTCCGGGTTTCGCCGCTCCCGCGTGCACGAAGGCCAGCAAGGCCGCGCGGTCCAGACGGGATGATTTTGCGTGCCATTTCTGGCATGCAAGTCGGCATGCGGTGATGTAAAAGGTTAGCCATCACTGCACTAGGGTATCTTGGATTATGGGCTAGACTTGGAAATTTAAAATCCAGGATGAAAGTAATGGCTAATTGCTTCCATATTAAGCTGAGGGGACTCATTACTTTTACCTTACTTTACATTATTTTTTCTACATTTATTTAAAGTAGCTAAATGCATCATCAGCATTATTAAATTATCAACTGGAGAATGGGGTTTCCTTCTCTCCAGCATTGCTTTCTAATTGGCTGTAATAATGTTTTAGTGTTAATTCTCTGTAACATGCATGCTGAAGGCATGAGATACTCTAGTTATGTTACTTAAGAGGACCTCTGGGTTATGAATTCAAAATAACAGCTTCAGTGACTAGAACCAATATTAAAGAACTGGACTTAAAGCAAAGATGTAATTGAGTTCAGAAATAAGATTGAGACAATATTTTAAATGTAATGGAAATAACCTGAACACCTCATTTGTCACCACACAGACACATGTGCAAGTACTTTCATTTCTGCTACTGCTATACTTTATCTCTTTGCTTCCTTGGAGGAAAACAAGCCAGCCACCAAAGATAGTATCTATAAAGACACTTCTCTGGGAATGAGGTATTCAAGTACTTACTTACAAAAAGCTTACAGGAGCAAACTACACAAAAGTAAGTAAGAAGGCGAGAGAAATCAATAAAAATTCACCAATGAAATGTTTCTCCTTCAGTCAGAGGATCAGTTAAAACCAATGGTTGTAAAAAGTTACTTTACAAAAGTGATATAGTCACATTCAAAAGTAATATAGTCACATTCAAAAAAACAAATTGAGGTGACATGATATGAGCTGAAGTGGTGCAGTGGTTAAATGCAGCCACTGCAGGCTGACTGCTAGTTCAGCAGTTCAGCTGTTCAAATCTCACTAGGCTCAAGGTTGACTCAGCCTTCCATCCTTCCGAGGTCGGTAAAATGAGGACCCAGATTGTTGGGGGCAATATGCTGAACTCTGTAAACCGCTTAGAGAGGGCTGTAAAGCACTATGAAGCGGTATATAAGTAAAGTGCTATTGCTATTGCTATATAATATAAGAACTGTAACTCAAACCTTCTGGGCAATAGGAAGGGGTCCTTATAAAATCTCTAACAGAAGTGTGTCCTTCATGGCTGTATCTTTACTAAATAAGAAAACAAAATGCAGAAAAGAATCTTTTCATGTATCTGCTTACTAATGCTAGAAAAGAAAGATAATTCTGAGAAATAATTTCTCCCATTTCTTTTAAATACCAGTGGCATTCCGAGAATGTGAAATTCAACATAGTACTCTTTTAAACATAAAATGAAACCTCTGGTCACGACTGTAATCCATTCCAGGACTTCGGTCGAACCCGATTTGGTCGTGACTGGAACCGAGACTGACTGCGCATGCGTGACCCCATAAAAATGGCGCAGAAAGCAAAATCACCGCGGCAGGGAAAATCACCGCAGCTGTGTTTGATCGTCACCCGAGGATGTGTTTGCAACCAGAGTGAAACATTTAGCAATGTTTTGGTTGGCACCCGATTTGGTCGTGGTCGGAAGCATTCGTGACCTGAGGTTCCACTGTAATATGATGTGGAATAATGGCTTTGCTCGACAAGCAATTACAGGTAGTCCTCGACTTGCGACCACAATTGAGTCCAAAATTTCTGTTCCTAAGCGAAACATTTGTTAAGTGAATTTTGCCCCATTTTATGATCTTACTTGCTGCAGTTGTTAAGTGAATCACTGCAGTTGGTAAGTTCGTAGCATGGTTGTTAAGTGAATCTGGCTTCCCCATTGACTTTGCTTATCAGAAGGTCACAAAACGGAATCACATGACCTTGGGACACTGCAACCGTCATAAATATGAGTCAATTGCCAAGCATCTGAACTCTGATCACTTGACCATGGAGATGCTGCAATGGTTGTAAGTGTGAAAAATGGTAATAAGTCACTTTTTCCAGTGCCGTTGTAACTTTGAACGGTCACTAAATGAACTGTTGTAAGTCGAGGACTACTTGTATATAGGGGCTGCTGGGAGTTGCAGTTCAGCAACATCTAAAGCAGTGATGGCACACCTATGACACACACATCAAAGGTGAGATGCCACAATATTTTCGGCAACATGTCAGCATTCACCAACACCCAACAACTATTCCCGAAAGCATGCCCCATTCTCATGTGATTTTCGAAGGCTGTGGAAGGCCATGGAAGAGCATTCTTCTAAACTGCTTCAAGAATAAAGGCCTCCTGAGACCAGGGGCAGCATGAGGTAGCCCTCAGGGGCCTGTCAACCTAAAGAGAGCACTGTCTTAATGGAAGCAATGCATGGCAGGTGCTGGGGAGCACTGAGCCTCGGGGTAATCATGCTGTTCCCCAAGGATTGCATGCCTTGGGGCATGGTGTGAGTCAGCCTTTTTTTGTGGCAGTGATGGTGCTAGGGCCAAAGTTGAAGTTTGGATCTTTACTTTAGGCCTAGCTTTGGTGCAGCTGCTGAGTGTCACTGTTTAGGTAGACCCAGATGGGGATGAGATAGAGAATTGTTTCTCTTTTATGTGGGGAGACATGACAGCAGAATCAAGTTAAGACATTTCCTGAATTTTTGACACTCTAAGCCCAAAATGTTCACCATCACTGTTTTAGAGGTTCTTTGCCTTTGCTCTTGAACAGTGTTTCTCAACCTTGGCCAGTTTTAAGATATATGGACTTCAACTCCCAGAATTCCCCAGCAATTATATGGGAGTTGAAGTCTACACGTCTTAAAGTAGCTATGGTTGAGAATGCTGCTCTAGAGGGTAGCCTGTACATGGCCGTTTATTTCACTTCTTTCCATCTTTCCTATCTTTGGTTTAAAAGATTTCGATATACTGGCTGGCTCATATGCAAGGAAGTGGGCTCACTGCCCAAGCCATTTTCTCTTGCGTAATAAGAAATTAATTATCCTCCTATGTTTTCTTGTTTGCATCTCCATGTAGAATAAGCTTGTTCATTTGCTTAGATTTTAAGATTTGTCTGAGCTAATTATTCCTCCACGGCTTGCAAGTATAACATTCTCCAAATGGCAAAAGCAACTGTCTGAGGGTATGCTATATGAATGCTCCAAATTTTCTGGGTAATGCTAAAAAGAAACAGTTCTCTGTTAATATATCTAGTTTTACACCATCAGAGAACTTAAGTGTCAGTCCGAAGCCATTTTATTTGAGATCTTTGGCCTGCCACACTTTATATTATTCTACTATGCATTTTCTGCTGTGGGAAAATGGGAGGGGGGATGGTATGAGGTTGTTAGTATGTAGCCATAACAAATTCTTTCTAGAAAGCCAAGGTCATCCTTTGTCTCTGCACCTCAGCACCTGCACGGAAGGAGATGGGTGGACTCTGCCAGGATGGCAGAAGAAGATTGGACCATGTGATGGATTTGTGGGTATGGGCGCAAGTCTTGAACTTTCAACTGGGTGGTGAAACCCGGAGGACTTCAGATTTGGGTTTCACCCGATGTACCAACATGACTCTGTTAATAAATTGGAACTTTGAGGAATACTTTGCCTCGGACTCCGATTTAGGTGTGGATCAGGGGCGGGTTCCTAATTTTTTTACTACCACTCTGTGGGCGTGGCTTATTTTGTGAGTGTGGCTTACCAGCCATGTGACCGGGTGGGCGTGGCTTCTCAGACTGCTGAAGGGAGGGGAACTGAGATAGGTCCTGCCACCCATTCCCCCTCCCCTCAGCAGCTCGAGAAGCCTCAAACGTGCGAAAATGCCTAGGATCATCATCGCGCATTCGTGGCTTCTCAGACTGCTGAAGGGAGGGGAATGGAGATAACTCCTGCTGCCCGTTCTTTCAGCGTCTCACGCGCTCCCTCAGCCATCCTCCCCTGCTTGGACTCACTGTGGGGTAGGAAGGCAGCATATGAGCAGTGCCGGAAACTTGGCTTCTGGGCATGCGCAGAAGAAAATTTAAAAAAAAATATTATTATTATTTTAAAAATGGTGGCGCCCAGGCACCGGCAACCGACCGCACTGGTACTGTGACGTCACTAGCGGGCCGCTACCGGTGCTATAGAGTGGACCGCACCGGTAGGAACCCACCACTGGTTTGGATGCTATTTGGAACCCTGACATTAAGATGATGAAATGTAATATCCACACCAATGGTTACATCTGCTCTCTGAGTGCTTTGCTAACTTTTGATTTACCTACTAGTCATATGACAAAATCCTTCCATTCTATTTATAGACTATAATGTCCAATCATTTTTCCTCATGGCTTACTTTAATAGCCATTTTAACTCAATCCCACCATGCACAGAAACTTCTTGCATGTTGCAAACTATCTCTTAGGCATTGCTTGACCGTGGTTTTTGCCCATAATATGTTTGGGTCACTTAAGCAAAGTATTCAATTCAATTCAATTCAATTTACTTGCTTGCTTGCGCAGAGTCCATCATGCTTCCATCTCCTTGGTGTACAGTTTCACTGCAGTACTTTCTATAGCTTTGAAAATCCTCACTCTCATTGTTGCCCCCCACTGAATGAATGAAGTTATATTTATTACATTTTTATGCTGTCCATCGTCCCTACAAGGTGACTCTGAGTTAAACTATCATTTTAACAGAATAGACAAATATTCTTACTTCTGATCCTCATGTCCTGCCCCACCGTGATGTCAATCCCTCATTCTAGTAGGGCAGAAAAGGTGACAATGTCTTTTGAGGAGAAATCTGGAATCACTGGCATTTCTTTCATGTTTGTGAACTAGGAAATGTTGCTCTAGAAAGCCAGTGTTGTCTCATTTTCACCACAAGGAAGAGGTCATGGATACTTCTCTTCACTTTTTCTTGACCCAGCCAGGCACAATCCCTGCAAGCTACAACAGAATAGAGCAGTGATGGCGAACCTATGGCACGCGTGCCACAGGTGGCACACGGAGCCATATCTGCTGGCACGTGAGCTGTTACCCTAGCTCAGCTCCAGCGTGCATATGCGCGCTGGCCAGCTGATTTTTGGCTCACGTGGAGGCTCTAGGAGGGCATTTTAGGCTTTGGGAGGGCATTTTAGGCTTTGGGAGGGCTTTGGGAGGGCATTCCGGAGGGCCTCCGGAGGGCCTCTGGGGGGCAGGGGGGCATTTTTGCCCTCCCCAGGCTCCAGGGAAGCCTCTGGAGCCTGGGGAGGGCGAAAAACTGGCCTACTGGGGCCACCGGAAGTCGGGAAACGGGCCGTTTCCGGCCTCTAGAGGACCTCTGCGGGGGCGGGGGAGGCCATTTTTCCCTCCCTGGGCATTGAATTATGGGTATGGGCACTCGCATGTGCATGATAGCGCGCGCACACGCGCTTTCGGCAGCCGAGGGAAAAAAGGTTCGCCATCACTGGAATAGAGCAATGCCCATCAGTTTCTAGAGCAAGAAGAAAAGCTGTTGGTTCATCTTACTGTCTACCGCTCATACAAAACAACATGCCCTACCTAACATATATGAAGTTCATCACGTTGTGAGTTCAGAATAACAACCAACTGCTGCCCAACTGCCTTCTGCATTCCAAAATTCACAAATGTAGATCAGTTGGGGATTTAATAGAAAAAGATGTTTTTCCTTACCAATATAATCTTTTTAAACTGGAGAATGTCAGAGTTCCATACATATACACATTAATTCTTTCTATATATGGTCTAGTAGTGAAAGCACCAGACTAGTAACCAGAAGACTAAATTCTAACCCACTGTAGAGATGAAAACCAGATGGGTGGCTTGGGCCAGTCCCTCTCTCTAAGCCCAAGTCACCTCACAGGGTGGTTGTGGTGGGGAATTATTTACAAAAAATAATAAAGGTGAGATTTAAAAAATCTAAAAGAATATTTTTCATATTTGTAAACTGGTTGATTAAACAGATTTCTGCTTAATGAATTAAATAAAATAAAATTTACATTAAATTTAATTTTACAGTTTGTATGGGGAATCCACAGAGCAATTAATTCTCTACTCTGGATTAGAATGCCTACTTAAATGTTTATATCCTACTTATGCAATGGCACTTTTCATAGCATCTCCCTCCCTCCCTCCCTCCCTTCCTCTACATTTATATACCACAATTTTCAAAAATCTCTATTCACCACTGAATGGGTTTATTTTCTATATTATATATTTTATCTTCCTCATATTAGCTAGGAACAACTTCCCCTTCTCTATCATTCTATCTGTATTTTTTCTGTGCATCAATTTATTTGATTTATTAGACTGTATTTATAAGTTTGATTTTATTAACCTCTATTGCTCTTTGATAAAATGAAATTTAATTATGTATTAAATCTAATTATTTGATTATTTAATTCTAGCACATTCAATTTGTGTTTGAATTTTTGATATCTCAAATAGCAAAAAGGGGAAAGGGCTGGACCTCTAATGTATCTTTTTTATTTTAATTTGTATTGTTCAGTCAGAAGAAAAATCAATACTAAATATCCTAAATCAGTGATGGCGAACCTTTTTTTCCTCGGGTGCCGAAATAGTGTGTGTGCGCGCTATCGCACGCACATGCGTGCCCACACCCATAATTCAAAGCCCCCCACTCACCCCACCCCCCTGCGCATGCGTGCACGACATCTCCCACTCCCCGTTTCCCGACTTCCAGTGGGCCCAGTAGGTCTGTCTTTCGCCCTCCCCAGGCTCCAGAGGCTTTCTTGGAGTTTGGGGAGGGCAAAGACACTCCCCCCGTGACCCCGGAGGCCCTCCGGAGGCCGAAATCGCCCTCCCAGAGTCTCCGCGTGAGCCAAAAATCAGCTGTCAGGCACGCACATGCGCACTGGAGCTGAGCTAGGGCAACAGCTCGCGTGCCGGCAGATATGGCTCCGCGTGCCACCTGTGGCACCCGTGCCATAGGTTCGCCATCACTGTCCTAAATATTAAATACTAAAATTCTTATATGCCCACATCAGAATAATCAAAGATACTAGGAAAGTACTGAAACAATTTATTGTTGAGAAGTTGCAGCAAGCTTTTTTTTATTTTTAAAAAAGAAGAAATAAGCATTCTGCAGAACAACTAAGTTCTAGTCAGTCCAAACTACAAAACTTGATAATAATAAATATTAGTTATCCGAATAATGTACTGCAAACAAGACTACTTTGTTTTAGTTCACTAAGATCTGCATTTAGATTGTTGTTTTAAAAATGCTTAAAAATAAAACAGCAGATACAAGAGTGTATGGTTTATGTGTGCATTTGTTAAAGACTTTATTGTCTACACACACAAACTGTGTATATGTTTTTCCCAGGCATGAACATATCACCATCTGCAGAATATATCCTCAACAATAAAAGGAAAAGAATAGGAAAACGAGAAGCATGCCGATTATACTGCTGAAATCACTGTTCCCTCTTGTTCCCAAATTTTCCCATTCAATTAATGGCATGTGGCTGCTGCTTGCATGTAAGGGAAACTGCTTGCATGAGAAGCTGCCACATCTGACAGTTACATAAATTAAGTACAAAGAATGGAATAGAGGCAATTAAGGGGGAAAAAATATTCTCGCAAATACTGCTGCTATAGCAACCTGGGAAATGGACAGAAATTATAGAGAAAACAGTTTATCTTGAAGCTTGTTTTTTCCCTTCTTTCCATGCTCCATCTGTCCATAAACCTGAGTTCAGGATATATTACCATCTCTCTTTTACTTGTATTTAGGTAAGTAAAAAAACCCTGAGAATTACAGCACCCCCATGGCAGAGGTTGATTCTAGGTCATCAAAGCCACTAGTACAAAATATTTTTTAAAAATATGGAAGATGCGAAAGTTGTGCAACACACAAATAAATGGGCCTACAGTGACCTATCATTTTATCAGGTTATTCTGATTATAACTCAAACTGTTTCTATTCTACCCTGAGTGACATACATACTGTATATTTCTTTGCATCTTTCAGTGGAAAATCTAAGGTGTAAGATCTGATGGTATAGCTAGCAGCACTATCAAAAGGAGTGGGCTGTGCCTGAGAAAGCAACACACAAGTAAAAGTTGTAAGTCAACACTGCATACACTCTAGTAGAAGAGAAGTAGGCTGAAGCTGCCATAGCTAAAAATGAAGCAGGCACATAAGCAGAGAGGACAAAAAGCCAGGAATCTTATCTAAAAGTTTTCTTTGGGGAAGTAGATAAGAAGAAAATTAGTTGTTAAAGAAACAAAAGAAAAAATGTCACCTGAACTAGACAAAGAAAGTTGGACCTGAGCACATGGGAAAAAACACCTCAGGTAAACAACAAGCAAGAACTTTTGAGGATTAAAAGGGGCCCTGAAGCACACCGGGTCAGGCCCAAGCCATTTTAGTTGGGATCTTTGGCCTGCCACACTTGATACTATTTTAATATGTATTCTTTACTGTGGGAAATTGGGAGGGGGAATTGCATGAGGGCTGTTTGCATGTAGCCATAACAAATTCTTTCTTGAAAGCCAAGGTCAAGAAAGCCTTTGGTCTCTGCGCTCCTGCACCTGCAGGGAAGGAGATGGGTGGATTCTGCCAGCCTGGCAGTTGAAGATTGGTCAACGTGATAGACTTGAGAGTGTGGGGGCAAGGGCGTCAACTTTCAACTGGGTGGTGAAACCCGTGGGACTTCAGATTCGGGTTTCACTCAGATGTGCCAACATGGCTCTGTTAATAAATTGGAACTTTGAGGAATACTTTGCCTCAGACTCTGATTTAGGTTTGGATGCTATTTGGAACCCTGACACACCCATTCCTTGAATTGTCTTTGGATTTAGTGGCTTCTGTCTCTCTACCCCAGAGCTTCTCAACTGGGGTTCTGTAGAAACCTAGGCTTCCACAAGAAGTCACTAGGGATTCCCTGGAAGACCGTGATTTATTTTAAAAAAATATTTCAGATTCAGGCAACTAGCTTTTGCAATAATGAACAGAGAACAAACAAAAATCTGGTTACCACTTTTTCTGAGTTCACTATAGGTCTATGCTTGCTTGAATCCGTTTTTAATTTTTAACACATGATAGGGCAGACGTTGATAACAGGTGAATGATATATATATTGCAGTAAGAAATATACTGAAGGAGGGGAGGGGAAAGTGTATTTTTCAAGAAAGTATTCAACTCGTCCAAACTTAAATCTGTAACAATCTCTCTCATATTTTCCCTCAATTTCCTATAGTTATTTTATTCCATTATCTTAAATAAATTTCATGCATGTCTATTCAATCATGTTTGAGGGTGCAAAGTGGTAAATTTTTGAAGAGTAGTTGTGCGAGAAAACAGGAGGATTCTAGAATGGACAGTACCAATAAGTTTAATGATTATAATGATAATGAATAATTTAAACCTTCTCAGGCATTTTTCCTGCATTCGTACTCAGATTTTAAAAAGCCATTATGAAAATTATTAATGAGTTTTACAACTCACTGTAAACTGATAATCCCAGTTGCCCTATTCTGTTGTGCCCCATCTGTATCAAACAATTTACAAATGCAGCAATGACTCTAGCAAAAAGGACAAGACACTTACATTACAAATCATATAACTAAAAGTTGCGATTATTTTAAATGGCTATTCACAGAACAAATTTCCTGTGCAGATGTAAAAGTAAAGCTTTTGTTAATAAAATGACAGCTGGTAAAAAAAAAACCCAAGAAGCAATAAAATACTTAGCTTAATAAGTAATAATTTATTACACAGGAAAGGAAAAATCATGCTTTGGGTGAGGATGTAACTATGCCAGCATATAAAATAATAATGGGGAAAATGCTTAGGACCAGATATAGTACAAAAAGTTGAACAGTAGAGGAAGTTGGTATATTGATGACATGTCACAATTATTGTCACATGATGCTGAGTTCAGGATGAGAAGACACATTCCAGGACCTGCCATGAACCTAAAATAACACAGCCTACACAAAAAAGGTTGTACAAATAAGTCACGAAGCAATTAAAATAAACATGGTTGGAAATGAAAAAAAAAAAAAGAAATAAACTCAAGATGCTCTGCTTTAGTAATGATGAGATGCACAAGGACACCATTTCAAAGCCGAGTAACAACTTCATTTCCTCAGGGGAAAAACAGTCGGGTCAGACTTCCAAAAGTTCTGATTCTAACCAGATATAATACTTTACATAAAACATAAATTTACACATTTTTGTTAAGCTGGTAAGAACATACTGTAGGTATGGTGAAATCTCCAGACAAAGAGGAGGGAGGAGTGAAGAGACTAGCAAGCCTAGAATCCTTGCAAGACAGGAAGATTTGACCTCCCCGAACCCTTATCTGGTTGTTCCCAAGAAAATACAGTCAGCCTGGTGACATTTGCGTGAATAGGTTAGCAGTAACAAAGAACTCTGATAATCTCACAGGTCATTCTGGTACCCTATGCCTGACACTAGGTTCAATAATTTGCTACATGTAGATTAATATTAAGGCAACATACAGTATGTCTGCATATCAGACAGTGGAACAACAGGCAATAATGATTATTATACTATCTTTGAAAGCTACCCAGAGATAATACCTTGTTGGTGGATGCTTGGGATAGATTATCTGCACCAGGCAGCCACTACTAATAAAGTATGAAATATAGGATTAATTTCCCACTTTAAAGAGACAGAAACAAAGACAATTTTTTCAGAACAATTTGGAGGGCAGAGATGGAAAAATACATTTATTTAAACCAATTGGGGAGAATTCAATCTATTATAGGTTTGGAACACTGCATGGGATATGCAGTAAAAAGAACTGAAGAATATTACTGTAGGCAATTTATGTCAGCAAGAGAATCAGTTGCTATCTTGGATAAAGATATCTGAATCCCTGGCAGGATATAAACGTATAAATGGTTTCACTTTTGCACACGCCTGGTTAACTGTATCACTTGGATACCATTTTAGACTGCAATAGCACAAGTGAAATCAAGCTATCTCCATGGGCCAGGCATCCTTGTAGAGGGTAATTCAATTTTTAGAGGCATAGACAGACAAGTATGTGAACTAACCATATGGGAAAAGTTGCAGAAATTGGTTATCTAGATGATGTTGTTTTGTGGATGATGCTAGGGAAGCAATAAGTGTAGTGCATGTTGGCATCAATTGCATGAAAAAAGTAACTGCATCATTCAGGATATGAAATCTAGGTTGGTGGCTTGAATACTGAAATCCAGGATTGCTAAGATACAGTAGTTTCTCCCCAAATTCAACCTATAACACATATAGAATCAATTAAATGTCCAGAGCTGAACAGTACTAATTTATGGTGCCAGTAGTTTAGATCAGAGATGCACTGAGAATATTTTAAAACAAACTAGATTTTTACAAAAGGCAAGAGTACTTCCTGAATATGAAGGATCCCAGTCACAGCAGTTTCTGAATTGATTTCTGGGGAAAGGGGACAGGTGTCATCTCTAGAGGATGAAACTGAAAATTGTTGCAGGTGCTCAAAGGGGAATACTGTAAAACCAGGAACTGAATAAAATTGATTGATAAAGCTACAAGATCACAAAGGAAAAAGTGCATTGCCAGAGGAAATGAAAGGGGGGAAAACAGTATGTAAGTGGTAGTAGGATAACTTCATTGACTAGTCAATTGGTTATATCAAAGCAATGGGAGCCAATCACAATAAGATACAATAAAGTGAGATAAAGTAAAATGAAGTGAAATAAAATCAACAAGGTAAATATAAAAGAGTGAAATAAAATAGAATACAGAGACATGAGATTGCTAAAATTCAGAACAGTATGCATTTAGATGAATTCATCACATTTATTGCTGTGTGCTATAAAACATGTTGTCAGAGGGTCAATCCTAATTATACCCTATATAGTTTTTATGAATATGTACGTACAGCATTTGTGCCCTAAGATAAATAATATATTTTGTTACAGTCCTAATATTTGGTTCTGTCGTGTACCGTCTGTAAGTACTACTGCACTCTTGATGGGACGTATGTTTGACAATTGAATAAGACGTGCACAGATTCTTCTATTTCTCTCAGAATATGGCACTTGGTGGAACTGTCTGCATTTAACCAAAGAGTCAACTTGCTAAATATGGCTCTGGCAAGGGCTGTGCTATAGTATTGAGACAGGTCCATTGTCAGGTGTTTTCCCATTTGAAAGGACATTTTATTCTTGTCCAGCCATTTCTATGACTTGGTGTTGTAAGTGACATTGGTTTGGGTGTAAACATCCAAGACTCTTTGTTTGAATATTGCCTTGGCCTGATGTCCAGCAGAGGCTAGTTATTGTATTGAGAAGCCAAGCTGTGAGATGATTTGGAGAAGTTGATTCATCCATGTGGTGAACTGAATTGTAACCATCTGTTCTTCAAGGCACACTTTTGATAGCCTCAGGTTCCATTGGGAGAATAGAACATGCATCGATAGTTAAAGACTTTGGTTACTGTCAGACTGTAAACGGAATGAATAACTGTTTCAGCTCTGACTGCTGCTGCAGGTGTATTTCTCTTGGTGCCCAGGATAAGTCTTAAAAAGAGTACTTGATTTTGTATGAGTAAGGGGTCTTACTGATAGGCCTGTATAAAAGTGCTTTTATGGAAATTTCAGAATCATCTGAAAGAAAAATGGGAACCGATAGAATGTTTGATGGTTTTTGAAAGGATACGTTTTGTCTTACTGCACTTCGTAGAATAGTCTTTTTTAAAAATCCATTTTTAAGGATGTCAAGCAGTCAGCAGTAAACCTCTGACAAAATTGTACACCAAAGCCTCCTGAGGATAAGAAGACAGCTGATAATCAGGAGACAGCATAAGAACAAGGACCAAGAATAGGCATACAAAGACAAGTTTTCATTGGAAAAATATTCAGATTGAGTCTATTAATATCCTTAAATTTTAGATATGGAAAAATTTAAGGCTCATTTATTGTGAAGTATCTACCCTTACTATGATTAAGCCTTAACTTACATTTTATTTTCCGTGTTACAATTCATAACCTAGAGATTCTTTTTCTTGTAATAATCATTAACAGACCACATGGCTTGGAAATTAAGCTGCCATTAACAATACAGTTTTTGATAAGAACTGAATAGCCTAAAATTATTAACGGACTGTTTAGCATTCTGAAGTATAAAGTAACATGGAGAGAGCTGGATATTACAGCAATTACCTTTCAGGAGACTTCTATAAGTATTCAGCCCGGGATTAGTAAATGAACATACATCCTTATGGGAATTTTTACAGAACCTAACCTTTTGTTAATTACTTATTTTCTCCCTTCCCAACTCTGAAAACCAAAAAAAATTGTTTACAGGATTAATTAACCTCTTCACAGTATATGAAGCCTTGGCTCACTACTACCATTTCTCCTTCTTGCACTTTGCGATTACGAAAGATCAGGCAGCTTACAATATTTTGAGGCTGATGAATGTTTCTACAGAAGCTAACTGAATTGGAAAGTATACTAAACATTAATTATCTCATCTATTTGCCCCCCCCCTTTTTGCCGGATGAAATGCAGTGAGGATGTGGATCCCCGGGAAGGAGAGCTGCATTATTGAGAAATAAAAGGCAAGTCAGCCGAGATATTATGTATGAGAGAAAGAGGGTGAGGACAATCCCTCCCAAATAGTTCACAGAGCATATTGTAGATGAGATAGTAGTCTTCAGTCTTGCAAGATTTTGTCAATAAATGTGAAACAGTGGAATTTTCCACAGATTGCAGCAAACTGACAATGCTGCTGACACCTTCATGCTGAATTTGCTGAAACAAAAGGAAACCGCATAGACAATACTTGTCACTGAGGGCAGCAACCCAATGCTGAACAATTATCAAGGTTTCATGCAAACATTTTGCAGTTCCTTTGATAATTCCATAAGATGCCTGACTGTTAGCTGTGAAATTCTCAAGTTCAGGCAAGGCCAGCCTGCAGGCATACATTTCAGATTTTAAATTTGGAAGAGCTTTTCTAATGATGTGTAATAAAAGATGGCTAACTTGAAGAATTGAAGCAGGGAGAAAAAAAGCAAGTTTATAACCTCGCTTCTCTCATAGCCTCCCTTCTGATAGCCATCTTGGAATCTGTCGCCAGAAGAGAAACAGAGAAGATGCCAGCTAGTTTTATGCTTTTACTGCAAAGGTCTTGGACATATAATCAGATTTCGAACAACTCAAATTCATGCCCTTGATTCAGCTGTAAAATGCCATAGCTGTAGATCTATAGGCAACGTAAATAGGATCAACCCCCAGGGGCTGGATCCTCTAGAAAAACAGGCGGGAAAATAAAGTGTTGATCTCTTATATCAGATTAAAGCTTGGATGCAGCATGATGCTTATGCAAGGACTTGGATGGATAACCTTCAGAGAGACCCCAAGACAATTTTTCATCTTTCATAGTTGAGGAGTAATAGCAGTTGTATAATGGTTGTTTGTATGCTTCCATTAAGAGAAGAACTGCAAATCTGCCACATAGTTTGACACAGGGGAATATTTAAGATTTTAAAGGTTCCTAGGTGGCCAATTGTGAGGAGAGACATCAGGAACTATGCTTCATCTTGTCATGTACATTGAACCTTTAGCTTTATCTTCACTATAACCTCTTAAACTCTTATTCTGGTCTACTAAGTGAGGCTGACAAAAGGTATGCCAAATACCTCATCATAACATTTCAGGATTGGTTAGACCTAGAGAATACAGGGTTATTCAAAAGGAATGAACCGATTTCATGACGCAATATTTTATTAAGGCAAAGTAATACAAAACTCCAGCCAAGTCACAAGTATTCTACTCACAATCAACTTTTATTTCCTGTCTTACAAGTGTTCAATGTGGCCACTACCTGCAGCACGGGAAATATCAATGTAATAAGAGAATTCCTCCCAGGTGCGTATCAGCATGTTCTGCCCCAGCTAAGAACGTAGCACAACACACAGTTTGTATGAACTTATTTAATCAAATAACCACTACTAATAACTGTCTTAGCAGTGGATATGCATACACCAATCTAAAAGCAGTCTTTTCTTGCAAGCAACCAGCTGCTAATTAGTCTTCATTAACAGCTGGTATCAGTTCACAAAGTCTTAAAGCAAAGAAGAGCAATTAGGTCTTGATATCTTACGAAGCTTCAGAGAGTTGGCAAAATGCCTAGAAGTAATGCTTGATAACCAAACCGAAGCAGAGAAGCAGAGAAACAAAGCAGAGGTTTTTCACGAAGCACACTATAACCAGACGGATTTCCAAACATTGTTTCCTGCAGAGGATTTAGCTGCCTCTGCTTTCCTTAAGTAGACTAGGGGAGTGGCCAATTAGCCTCAAGTCTTACTCCCGAGGAGACCTCCTCGGGAGTAACCATTCCTGCCTCTTGACAGCTCTGCGTGCTCATGCATTCAGAAGAGAAGCCTCTTCTCCCTCATCACTGCTATGAGGTGCTGGAGGTTCTGAAGTCCTCGCCAGCCTCCTCACTGTCTGATTCAGGTGCCAGCTGCACAGGCCGCTGGTGCAACAAAATCGGTCTCCTCTTGAACAGGATCTGCTATCAGCTGCATGGGCTGCTGGTGGGCCACAACACAGCAAATCACAATCCACTGAGTTGATCGCTGTTGTTATTCGATGTTTAAGGTCATCAAGGTTAGTGGGTAACGATGGAACATAAACGCGATCTTTTACTTATCCCCACAAGAAAAAAATCACACACGGTTAGGTCTGGGGATCTCGCAGGCCAAGCACAAAGAGCAAGGTCTTGGCCCCCCCCCCCAACGCAGAAAGCCTTTTCCTGAGGACTCGCCATTCCGAGGGTAAACAAACAACTGAACATTGCCGGAAGAACGACGCAACTACATCGCCCCTGTGGCAGCCATTCAAAACTTAGATAACTCCTCTTTCAAATGGTCACTGACTCATTGCATGATGATGCTTGAGAACTGAAGCAATGCGTCATTAAATTGGTTCATTCTTTTTGAATAACCCTGTATATTATCTGAGCTACAAGCTGGATTCAGAAGTGTCTGATCTTTTCAATCTTGCTCTTATTCTATTGGCAGAGAAATACACTTCAAAAATAACATGGAAAGCTATATAAAGCCTACATAAATATTAGAGAGACTTTGATTCAATTTCCCAATCTAATCTTTGGCCCAAGTTCCAAAATTCCACCACAGACAGAAAGCTCCTTCTGCTTATCTATAAATTACATGATAGCTCAATATAAAGGTCAGATGTAGCTTCTGGGACCATTAAACTAAGGAGATCTCTGTTTGACAGGGGATGCAGTCCGGCACTATCATTATTTAATTATTAAATCAATCCTTGTCAAGATGAATCACCTTTCACATCATTCCCTAAAACTGCATAGGATTTATATGCAGACAACATAGTTCTGTTCTCCCAGACCCATATTGGCTTAAAAACAGCACTGCTATCTCTGGCTGAATATTATAATGCAGAAGCTGTAGAAATTAGCTACATTAAAATGAAGATGCTAGTATTTGCAACAGAACATAAAGGGCACATCTGGACATTAAACAATCATCCAATAGATTAGGTTAAATCGTTTAAGCAAATCAACATTGTCTTTTATGTACCGTATTTTTTGGAGTATAAGACGCACCTTTTTACCCCCCAAAGAGGGTGAAAACTTGGGTGCATCTTATACACCGAATGTAGCCCCACCCAGCCAGCCACCCCCCACCCTTTGGCCTCTGTCTTCCAGCAATTTACCTGTTTGCAGCAAAGAGGGAAGAGCCTATAAAGCCAAGCAAGTCACTAGCACTTCCTGATCTACAGCTGATTTGCCACGTGGGAAAATGAAAGTGAAACTGAAACTGCAAAGGCAAATAGCTGGGAGAGACACGCAGATTTTTATTTTTTGCTGAACTGGATGGAAGGGGGTAAGTGAATAACTATAAATGTCTGTAGAATGTTCAAATTATTAGACTTATTTTTTAAAGACTGCTTTATTATTGTTCTAGAAAATCTAGACAACTTAACAAAATTAAGAAGCTTTTTAAAATAAATGCTTGCTCTGAAGAGGCCCAGTGCTATTGTATCTTCTTTTAAATAATAGAGAATAATGTATACTTTCAGAAATTTTAATTAATTTTAACAGCTCTGTACAAGTAGAGTCTGAAATGTAACAGTGTCCTGTTTAGTATTAGAGTTTAGTTACCTTGGAGTAAATCTATTTAAATAATTGGGAGGAGTTAGTGTGACTACATTTAGGAAAACTTTCTGGCATAATGTACTTTTCTCCAATTCTTTGCTATTTCTATGGGTCAAGCACACATGCACAGAAATACACAGCAAACATCTGTGCTGTTTGCTGTTTGGCAAATTGCTTGGAGGCAGAGGCCTTTTTCCCTTGTTTTCCTCCCCCAAAACTAAGGTGCGTCTTATACTTTGGTGCATCTTATACTCCGAAAAATACGGTAATAACCACACATGGGTTACATATAGAACATGTAATCATGAAGAGCTACAACAGCCCTCCAAACTTTCTTTTACATAAAGAGGCCTTGTATAGTCTTGCTCCACTTCAAGTGCATTCAGTCCAGGGTATGTATGTATGTATGTATGTATGTATGTATGTATGTATGTATGTATGTATGTATGTATGTATGTATGCATTTATTTATTTATTTATTTATTTATTTATTTATTTATTTATTTATTTATTTATTTATTTATTTATTTATTTTTTATTGTATATCCCTCCTTTATTATTTTTACAAATAACTCAAGGCGATTAACATATCCAACACACCTTTCCTACTTCTGTTATCCCCATAATAACCCTATAACGTGAGTTGGGCTGAGAAAGAGTGACTGGCTGAAGTTTACCCAGGTGGCTTTCATGGCTAAGGCAGAATTTGAGCTCACGGTCTCTGACTTTCTAGCCTGGTGCCTTAAACACTAAACTCAACTGGCACAAATCATATTTGGTTCCTAGATAGATTCATATATTTCTTTTGCCCCTTTGGACTAGCTTGCCCCAGAAGAGACAGTCCCAGAGGAGACAAAATTATCAAAAAGGACCTGGAGAGTTGGACCTACCAGGGACTCAAGGGTTCATGTGTTCAACAGAGACAATTAAATGCCTCAATGACAGTGAGATTCAATTACATGTGATGAGAACTACCCTTCATATCTCTTATAGACTAAACAAATTACTGTCACCAAATTAAGGAAGGCCTTAACCTTGGCACAATTTAATGAATTTTCATTAGTGGTTTTAGAGGCAAAATAATTGTAGTGAAGGGGCCATTGAAGCCACTAAACATGTTTTATTATACTGTTCATTTTATGTCAACTCTCATTGTGAGCTCTTAACCCCACACCTATTTAAATATCTTGATCAATCTCATTCACTCATTTTAGTGATTTTTTTTAAACTTCCTGATTTAAATGAATCTATTTCGCTAAGCGGGACCAAATCTTGTCATATAATATGTAAGAGGCACAGCAATCTGAATGGTCCATTTACTAAATTGGCTAAGCAATGTTAGCTACATGCATGTGATGTGTTTTATGGACTATTCATTGTCCTCAGGAAAGAGTCTTGTCTTGTCTCACCTGTCTCTAGATAAGGAAAATAATAGGTATTGATATTTTCTACATTGATGAACTTTGCAAACAATAATAGACAAGGTGATTTTCACTGGAAATGTAAGTGAAATCATGTAAAAGAACACAAAATAAAAAATTCTAGAATACCTGCTACATTAAAATAAAGAAACTATTATTTGTATACATGTTCCTTCTTTCTTCTTTCATTTCTCATATGGAATAAGGAATAGATGTTAATACAAACAAACATCATCCCGCATCTATTACTATTCAATCGAGGCAATATGCAAATATTAATATTATTATTTGCACACTGCATTAATATGCACGCAATTGTTCTCACTCATCAATTTGAACCATATCAAAAAACAATGTCTTTACCATTAGAAATTTCCAACACTTGCACTGAAGTAGTTGATACTACTCTCTATTAGACAGATCACAAATTGGGGACTAAGAACCATGAAAAAAAAATAGAACAATGAGAATATTTGTATTCTTATCACATTCTTATAGATGAATCTATATAGTCAAATCAGGTGGAAGGAAAGCAGAAACAAAATTTAGAAGCCTTAAGACATTTATTCATTTTTAAAACATGAGGATGAAATGTATTCATCCTCATGCTTAGAATCCACAAGATCTAGATAAGTAGAGTGCATAAACAGTAATCTCCAGGACTAATGCAAAAGGATTCACCATTTGATATGAGAAGGGAATTGGCTTCTGTCAGTCATGCCCAACTTCTCTGATGCAAAGTTCCACTCCATTGGTCAGGCTGCTGCTGCTGATCTTCCTCGAAGCAAATACTGGCCGCATCATTACTACATTACTATTTATCACAATCGCCTTATTTTTCACCCCTCAGAGTAATATATATATGTTGTATACTTTGGACACAAAAAGTGATTGCACAGAGAATCAGGTTGGGAGGGCAGTGTCACGGTCCTAATTCACTTCTCACTCCGGTCTTCTTGAAGCAGCTGCTTTATTCAATCAAACTGAAGGTTTAGTTTGATGTTTTCCATAAACAGTTCATCAACTGTGATAGCTTAGGCACTCTCTGGCTTAGCAGAACATATTATACTAGATATTATAAAGCATGAGAAGAGAGCTAAATGCACAGTGCAGCTTTTTGATGGCAAATACAAACAAACACTTCAAGAACTGGACATCTTAGTTTCTCCACTTTTACCACGAAAGAAAGTTTTCTGCTGCCACTCTAAATATGGTGTCAGTAGAGCTAAATAAGTGAAACTCTTCAAGGCCTGAGATGATTCAAGGGCATCTGAATTCCATATAATTTTCTCGCACCACTTCCTGCAAAGAAAATATATAGGCTTCCCTTCAGCAAAAGGGGAAAAAAAAATAAGATTTTGTAGGTGACTTTTGCCATATTTCACCTGGCTCATTTCATCTGCTGCAACTCATAGCAAAGCCCATTATTCATTATTATTCTGCCTATAAAGATTACTTAGCTTGATAACAAACTACATGAACTCACATGTACTATTATTTTTTGGCTAGAGTCTTAATCTTTAGCAAGGAA
Organism: Diadophis punctatus similis; assembly: GCA_023053685.1. Lineage (NCBI taxonomy): Eukaryota > Metazoa > Chordata > Lepidosauria > Squamata > Dipsadidae > Diadophis > Diadophis punctatus. The sequence continues at coordinate 131,998,407 of JALIGW010000002.1, forward strand.
AGACTACTCTGATCTATGCAACAAAGATCACAATTGGTTCAAAGATAGAGCACATCCATCTTTTATCAGTTTTTATCATAAGCAATATGAAAATCATCACTATGGGTTTCAAGACCTACGCTTTCAAAAATCAGGATGTGTTCATTTTAGAGACTTTAATTTAAAAATGAATCCACTCAACATTACACTGGCTTGCATAATATCAGTTTGTTAATAAAATCTCACAAAAGTTCCAGCATATAATGAATTTTGTTATGTATAGTTGGGGGCATGAACAGTAAAATGATGAAATCGAATTACATGAAATGTGCTTTCTAAATGATAAAAAGATGCTGTGTTGACTTATATTTCCATCTCTCATGCTGAGAAAGCTTAGAACAGCCTTTCAGAGGCATTTTCCTCCACTGAACAATTGATAGCCTACAATGTTTTGCAAAAATCTATTTACAAGTTCACAGATTAAACAGATCACAGGATGATACAACAGTATACAACAAAGTCATGCTCTAATGAATTTACAACAACATCATCTGTAAAATTAAATATGATTTGAACTCAAAAACGTTATTATTTGAAACCCTGCCAACGGACTCTAAACATTAAATAGTCAATTCCAATTTTCTTGAATATTTATCCTACAAACCAGTTTTTCAAACTCTTCCAGATCCACAAATAATATAAGAGAAGCATCCAAAATGCACATATTGGGACAAAGAGTTACTTTGGACAGAGAGATGGGCAGCATAGAAATTTAATAAATAAAATACAAATTGTATTTTTCTCAGAGACCATTAATCTGTAGTGTCTATAATGGTCAAAACTATTTAAAGATAATTGGGAGTGCTGAATAGTCAAAAGCTTGGCTTATAACGATTTTTTAGAAAAGTTTGGTCTCAATGATGTTACCTACCAAGTAAAGTCCCTAATACTTTGTTTTTTCACTAACGTATCATCCCAACAGTTTCCAAGCAGAAGCATACATAGATGATGCAGAATTCAAGGGTGTCCAATTAGCAGTCACAGTTGACAGTGTGAAAACAAGGATGGAGAAGGAACAAGAATGGAAAACAAGGATGGAGAAGAAATAATATCCTCACAGCCAATAAAGTCCAACATTAAAAGAAACTATAAGTATTATCAATCTCTTGGACAAATCAGACCGATTTAGCATTTCAGAATCAAATAAAGCAGGGCTTGTTAATTTTTACTGACTAGAGGCACTCTTTTTTAAAGAAAAATATAGCCAAGATTTGAAAATTGGAATAGGTAAAGACTCTTCAGTGTTTCAAAGTCCAGTGAGTGCTGTTTAGCCTACATGTGAAATAGACTGTTATCATTTCCAGGGTCCAGCCTCTTGGCTAAGGATTGAAGAGTCAGGATAGCTGAAGAGATAAGCTGAAGATAAGAGATTCAAAAATGCATTTAGTGCCTTTATTAAGGATGCTCATGTACTAGGGCATGTCAAATTTTTCAGCTTTCAATTTCCAAACATTAGGGGTGATAAAAAGTTGTGACATACTTTGGGAATTGTAAAGATATTTTGGTTACTTTAATATAATTTAGATGTGCTTGGTAAATAGCTACATAAACATCATAACTTTTTAACATTTTGTTTGTTTCATGAGTAATGCTTCATTTTCCATGTCCAAAGTGTTATTTCCCATTTAAATGCTGTAATGAACTCCCCTTTTCCAATGCTGCAGTTTACTTCATAAATATGCTTGTTCTTTAAGATGAGAAGCAAGTCTTCAAACGAGGGATGGATCATTAGACAATAGCTAAAAGGTGGGCATACAAACTATGATGAAACTAAGCATAGACATTGACTGCATGTCATAGAATGTGAAATGTATACTTGGCATTACCCAAGACACTTCCCTGTCATTTTGTATGGCATGCATGGCTAAGAAAATGTAATTAGCAACATTAGCTCTGACACTACTTCAATACTCTTTTAACAGATGTCGAACATCCCTCAATGCCATCCATTTGTTCCAATTTATGGAGCAATCTACATTGATTTGATTTCAAGGTCAAGATTCATTTGGCTTTAAGGCAAACCACTTCCATATTAAATACTGTGATTCTTTTCCCTGAAAATTGAGGCAGCTTCAGCATCTACAGTTGAAAGTGCCATAAACACCAGAATTTGGCCACAGTTTCATACAAATTATTATTCCTATTTTTGCTCAGGTTTAATCATCCGTTTACATTTTTAAATGGTTGACTAGTTTTTCCACATATTAAAGTTTAATAAGTTCCAATCAGTGGAACAAATCCATTAATTAAAATGTAGCATCTGCCAAGCTCACCAGAACAATGTGCAAAAGTATCTTTCCAGATGAAGGAAAGAATGCAAAGTCACTCCATTTGTTCCCTACAGGCAAACTGCAGAGATGGGAGTTTCAGAAATACACTTGCGAGTTTAGCAGCTGTGGGGTGGGAGTTCAATAGCACTTTAGCAATAGCACTTTACTTATATACCGCTTCATAGTGCTTTACAGCCCTCTCTAAGCGGTTTACAGAGTTCAGCATATTGCCCCCAACAATCTGGGTCCTCATTTTACCGACCTCGGAAGGATGGAAGGCTGAGTCAACCTTGAGCCTAGTGAGATTTGAACAGCTGAACTGCTGAACTAGCAGTCAGCCTGCAGTCGCAGCATTTAACCACTGCACCACTTCAGCTCTTCAGTTCCATTCATGCTCGCATCTATGGTGTAGCCTTTAGGAACAATATAACCTGCCACTCCATTTCTTAGCCACTTTTGAAATAAATACTTCATAGCATGATGTTTTGGGTTTTTTTTAACAGCAGATGAGTCCTTTTGGTGAGCCGCATTCTCTCTGGATTATAAAACTAAAAGAAGATGTAAAGATTTATATTTTAAAAACCATGTGGCAAAGAGCTTAACACAGGTGAAATACGTAAGTTTTAATGGAAAAGGGAGAGTTATTTTTTTTAAGAGACTAACTTTAGAACTAGATGTAGTTATGTAAAAACTAATTGAATTAAGTAGCTGATATAGACCTGCCTTGTGTCTAAATCAAATAAAGTTGTTTGAGTAGTTTCCAGCTAAAATACTACAATGAATTGGTGGAATTTACATAACAAGAGATAATAGTAGACTGCCTGCTTGTTTATAACTATGGAAACTTAGAGGTAGCATATGTCAATAGTTTCAAATTACTGCATCCAAGCACAACTCAAGAGAACTAAAAAAAAGAGAGGGGGGGTTTACTTCTCCCGGTATGTGCTTTTTTATTACAAAATGACAACCAGAAAAGCTCCCAAAAGGAGCAGCTACCTGAAACAATAGGTAGAAAAGAAAAGGCTGTAACACTGGATTTACTTCCAGAGTATGTTTGACCAATTGAATATAGAATTCAATCGCTTGAGATTAAATTTACAGCCTTTGAAAACAAAATAGATGACAAATTTGGAAAAACATGGATAACTCTATAAGGCAAATATGAGGGCAATGTAAAAAGTGTTAACAACAAAATGACAGTAAAACTGAAATCGTGGATAGAGAATTAGAGAAAGAATTGGACAAAAGGGCTTTATTGAAATTGAGGGAGGAATTGTTTTGTTTGAGATTTAGAGCTATTCCAGACAGTTCTGATGAAAATATTACAGAAAGAGTTATAAAAACTTTATCTACTTTTTTTGGGTGAGACGCAGATGATATTGAAACTGAGATGGACAAAGTCTATAGGATAAGGGATATCTTGGCCTATTTTGTAAGGAAAAAACACAAGAGATCAGGTTCTGCAACAGCACTTTAATACAAAATTGAAGATTGATAATGTAGATATAATTATTTTAAAATAAATACCTATTAGAATTTTATGCAAGGAAAAATAATTTATCTTTGTGACTAAAAAATTAAGGCAGAAAAGGATTTCATTTCACTGGGACAAATTAGAGGGTGTGATTTTTATTTCTGAACAACAGAGATTTTATTAATTTCATTTCAAAAGTCAGGATAATTTTTGGGAAATATAAAGGAGAAATGGAGGTGACAGGTAAGATTTCACATGAATTACAACAGATGCAATAAGATTCTCAAGGAGAAGATAATGAATTGAGTGACAGATATTTTCTAAATCTTTGGCCTGGTTATGGGTTATAAATGTTAACATCCCCCCAAAAAATTAAGATATATTTTGCTACACAGACCCTTATCAGGACAAAAGATATCAAATATTTGATTTCTAAAAATTTGGGCAAAGAATTTATTTCAGCAGGACTTTTAAAAAGAAATAGAGTTTTGTATATTTAAACCCAAACTAAAGCCAGAATTTTGATTGATCGATGAACTTGGTAGATTTGTTGAGGTTGAAATTGAATTATACAGGGTTAAGACTATGATATTGGAAATCTATGCCCCAAATGATGATAAAGCAATATTTTATGTGACTTATGGAGAAATTAATATTTTTAATGAAAATTGCTGTTTGATGGGAAAGTGGAATGGGGTCATTTCCACATTGTTAGACAGAGTATCGGAGAAAAATGTCAAAACCACTCAAGGGAAATTACCAAATGCCATTTTGGTATGACAGATAATTTAAGACTGATGGATACATGCAGACAGAAAAAATGAGATTCTAAAGAATATACCTATTTTTCAGAAGGACATAGATACTTTTCAAGAATTGATATGATCTGGATTTCAAAGAATTTAACTACAAGAATTGCTCAAGTAGAAATTTTATCAAACACGTTTTCTGACCATAACCCTGTGAGTTTGGTTTATAAAAAGAACGTTACTACTTGCAGATAGATACTAAATGAAATGTTGTTACAGAAAGAAGCAATAGTGAAGGACTGTAAAAAGAAACTAATAGAACTAATAAAAATACCTTAAACATTAATATGGACTTAAGAGTGGTTTGGGATGCAAACAAAGCTTTTTCTATACATTACTTTACCTAAAAGAAACAACCAAGAAAAAACAGATTAATTTGGATGAGGTAAAAAAAAAGAATTAAAATTTTCAGGGAAGACAAATATCTCTGCAGGATCCAATCTGAGTCGGTCACCGGGACCAAAGGTTTATTCTTCCAAGCTTTTGGGCTTGTGTTAAAACCAATCATCAGGGAACTTCTCTCTCTCCAAAATATGAGCACTGGGCTATTCTACACGTTGGCTTGGTGGGACGGCACCTTGCTGTGAGTGACATCGAGTTGGCCACACCCACTTAGTCACATGACCCCCCACCAAGCCACGCCCACCAAGCCACACCCACAGAACCGGCAGAAAAGGCAGCCTGTCCCTTTATGCAGCCTGTCCCTTTATGATCCCCCCTCCCCTCCGCTTCGAAGTACCTTAAAGGGACACCGCAGTCTGGTTGCCTTCTGAGCAGCTCCGCTGCGACGCCGTCCCTCTGGCGTAGCAGGTCGTTCTCCTGGCCGGGTCTGGCAATGGGTTGTGGCCATGCACAAGCACCAGCAAGCAATGGGGGGGGTGCGCGGCCAGCGAGAAGAACAGGGCAGCGATGGCAGCGACGGGACTTCAGCCCTCTTTTTCAGCCTGCAGTTTTTGGCGCAAGAAGCTTGCAGCCACTGCCTCTTTTTTGGCGCAAGAAGCCTATTTCCCAACTGGAACCGAGCCTGCAGTGGCGGCTGCAGGTTTCTTGCGCCAGAAACTACCGAAAACTACAGGCTGAAAAAGAGCTGCTCGGAAGACAGCCGAAAACTACTGGCGGCTGGAGGCTCGCCGGCCGAGCCTCACTGGGGACCCCCACCAAGGTGCAAACGAAGGTGAGTGAGGCGGAGGGCAAACAGGCGGCATGTGGGCGGAGGCAGAGCCAGGAATGGTGTGTTCCCCGACCCGGCCAAGACAAACTGTGAGCAGGTGGAGGCTCCGGGGCAAGGCTAGAGCCGGGGAATGGAGTGTTCCCCCACCCGGCCAAGGCGACCGGCAAGCAGGCGGATGCTCCGGGGCCCTGGGAAATGGTGCATTCCTGGACACCGACCCGAGGCGAAGGGCGAGCGGGCGGCATGCTTACCTTTGGTGAGCAGAGCGGGCAAGGTGCGGAGGCAAGGCGATTAGCTGGGCCGCATGCGAAGGCAACATATATAGGGTGGCTGGGCGGGGTGGGCAAGGCGAGCAGTAAGCAGGTGGGCGGGGGCGAGCGGCGACCGGACGGGCAGGGGTGAGGCCAACCAGAGGTGGTAATTGCCGGTTTGGCGAACCAATCCAAATTTCTGCTCCGGTTCGCCCAAATCGGTCCGAACTGGCTGAATACCACCTCTGCCGTGGTTCCTAAATATCTGATAGGCAGGTGATAAAATAGCACTCTTATTAATTGACAAGGGGGCAGTTTCCCAGGCTTCAATCATTTCTCTGGCTGGTTTTGTCCCTGGTCAGCCAATAATTGTAGTAGCTGTGAAATTGAATGCATGTACTTGTCATCATTGCTCTTTTATCTCGTGCTGTTTTTGTGGCTTCTGTATTGGTTTTTTGTTTTTAAATGTTTTACCAATTGTATAGTCCCCAAAGTTGCTGGAAGTGCAGATGACATACAAATTTAATAAAGGAGAAGGATACCCTGTCCCATGACTATCCAAATCATCAAAGGCTTTCAACAGCCACTTGTCTGGAATGGTATAGGATCTCCTGCCATGGACTAGAAGATCTCCAAGGTCCCTTCCAACCCTATTATTCTATGTTCAAATGTAAGCTAACATTGCCCAAGTTCCCAGGTCCCAGTTCAGGGACATAAAGAACAGGCTCCAGCTCTGGCAGTTCAAGCTCACCTTTAGATAAATATTCTTTTTAGAGAAAAGATTGATGAAGCAATTATTAGACCAATCAAGCTGTGCACAAATTTAGGGTATGGGAATGCTTACAGAAAAAATTCCTTTCATCTTATTTGTCTATGAATTATATATGTACGCCTGGCACTGAGAAAAGGATTTATTCGCAATGATAATTCAACTCGCATAGGGTAAATAAAATTTATTTGCTTATTTTGCATCATTAACTCAGCTTCTGTTAACCACAGGGGTGAGCACAAGGATATACAAAATGCTGAAATCCCACTGTTTTCTCCCTGGAAAAAGTCAAACAACTTGAGATTTCAATGTAATTTTCAAAGCCCTTTCCTGCAAGCAAACCCTCAAAATAATAATACTAATCTCTCCTATGTCTACTTATCATTATTCTGCATTCCTGCAGATTTTTTTCTCCAGTTATTAAAACAGCTTCTATTATTGCTACCTGGCTTGTTTCCTATACACATACAATAAATCAACCTTTTTTTTTAAGTTTTAAGAAATTTTGCAGTCAACACCAGAATTACCCTCCAAGCAGAGAGAAGAGAAAATGCTGTGTGTTAACATCATAACAATATAGAACAACAAAGTTCAACGTCCCTCTAGCTGGCTCAATGCACATATTAAATACAAAAAGAAAAATGACTGGGAACAAATTACTGCAGGCTTATAGTTTAGGAACTGGAAGAAAGGAACTTTGAGAGAAAGGGAGCACTTAGCATCTTTTGACTTGAGTGACAGAGCAGGGTAAGAAAGCAAGGAAGAAGACAGAGAGAGAGAGGAAGCCGAGAAGGTAAAGGGGGAATCCTGAATGTTTTCTGCTATTGTTAATTGCCACCAATAGCTTCCCAAGTACTATGGATTGACAGCTGTCAGTTTCCTAAGTTTCTTTCTCCTTTATATCAGATTAGAACATTGTTTTAGCTTAACCAATTGACACAAATCAAGGAAGTAGAAAAGGAACCCAAGTGGAGCTATGATCCCAGCATTGACCACACATCCTGTCCACAGCGAGGACTGAGTCAAAAGCGGGCCACGGAGACAGAGGCAGAATTGACATTAAAACAGACTCAGTCCTCATTGGCTGATGGACAAGGTCAACCCATCCTGGATGATAGCTCCACCTACTATGGAGAAAGAACCCAGTTGTCAGAGAGCAAGCAAACAGGAAATATTTGTATGTTGGTGAAGATTCTCAATCATCCAGGTAGCTTTGTCTGGAAACTGAATCATGGCAGCTGGACTTTTCTTTTATGGATCGAAAGGTTTCTCTGCTTAGCCAAGTAGCTTTTTCAGTCTGAGCAAGTTGGTTAGGGGGACCCCCGGATACAGTATGTCCTCCAGGGTGGACATAGAAAGAACAGAAGGCACGATTCAGCTTCCAAAAAGGCAATATTTGTGTGGATATTTTGCTAAGGAAGTTGACGGGGAAGGCTCCAAGCAACATGGATAGTGAGGGGAAACTATGCAAAGTGTACATTGTATTTACTTTCCTGCTTGCAAGTGAAAACCTGTTTCCTTACTGGAAGAGAAAACAATGCACCGAGCAATTGCTACATGGAGGTGTATCAGGGCCAACAAGACATTCCTTGACAGGAGGGGCAGAGAAGTGAAGAGAATGCCAAAGAAGAGAAGCAAAATACCTCCACGGTGAGATCATGTAAGAGCACAGGACCCAAAGAAGCAAGGGGATCAGGAGATATTCCTTGCCAGTGGAAATCAAGAAGTGGTACCAAACTAAACCTCCAAAGAATGATTGAGAGCCACCTGAGCAAACTGTGCCACAGATCAATGCTGAGCCTCCATAGATTTAAAAAAAATGAAGAACCCACCCTGAGGAAGAAGTGGTGTGCCATGGCTGGGTTGCTAGTTGTGTTGATCTCCTGTTAAGAGAAACACAGGGTGCTGTGTATAGAACTGATATATCATTGGAAGTGTGCATTCTTCTAGATGCTCATTAACAGAATGGGGCAGAGAGACTACCATAACTATTTAAACCCACTAACAACTATTCTTCCCTGCTGATCCATTGAGGGATAAATAATAGCCAGAAGAGATTATGAAAAAGTCTCTGAAGATTACGAGGTCTTGGACAACAAGATGAACAAAATGGGAGCACAGGTAGATTTTTCATTAATACTTGCAGAAGAGGCAAGGTAAGTTTTAAAAATTGGAAAGGAAGTATTCAAACCCAGAACTTAACATGCAGCAGTCAAATACCAAGCCCATGAAAGCAAACAAACAAACAAACAAACAAACAATCAGATAAACAAACAAAACCCCAAGAGAAAACTGAAAGATATACTGGAGAGTGACACTTTTGAAGGAAACTAAAAAAGAGACCAGTAGGTGGCACCGCTCAAAAACTTAGATATTTTTATACCCATGCACATAGTATGAGAAATAAATGGAAAGAACAAGAGATTTGTCAGGAAGACAAATATGTGATAATTATATCTGAAATTTAGTAGGATGATACTCATTTTATTTCTTTATTCATATATACAGTACATGTGCACATAGAATTTATAGGCCACCCAGTTTCTAACAACCTTTGATGGCTTGCAGTTAAAAAGCTAAAACATCATAAAAACCAAAAAGAATTAGTGATTGGCCCCAAAACAGCAGCTAGCAAAACAAATTCCATCCAGCAAGGATTTCAACTTTTACAATGTTTCACAGCCTGGAAGAATAGCTTCTTGAACATCATCAGGATCGTACCATCTAGATTTATCTTAGATGATCAGGGAATATCATAACACACTGAACCCGTTCCTCAGCAAAGCCTTCAACAGAGAGCCTCCTGATACTATCCTTCATAAACGGTAAAATGTAAAGTAGATTATACTGTTGATGGAAGCACCATTGGTCGAATTGTGCCCAGATCTCATTCATAATCATACATCGGCTTTGGGGGTGGTATGGAGTGCCAAGGATTCTGTCAGGAGCCCTGTAGTCAATGAGTTGGATCAGCGAGTTGAGGGGTTAGTTATAAAGTCTGGAGATGATACAAAGCAAGAAGGGGTTGCAAACAATTTTTGATGAAAGAGAGAAAATCCAAAAGGATCTAGGCAGGCTTGTTGATACAAGGGCTGAACTGACAGAATGGAATTTATCGGTGCGGGGGGGATCAGTTCTTAGATGAGTGGAATTGATTAAATCAAGTTGATATATTTGTTTGTTTGTTTGTTTGTTTGTGAGATTTATATACCGCCTCACAGTGCAAGCACTCTCTAAGCGGTTTACACCAGTAAGCAATGTATATTTATATATTGTCCCCCAACAATATGGGTCCTCATTTTACCTACCTCGGAAGGATGGAAGGCTGAATCAACCTTGAGCCGGTGAGATTTGAACCACTGACCTGAGGATCACAGTCAGCTAAAGTGGCCTGCAGTACTGCCTCTAACTGCTGCGCTTGGCTCTTGAGATATGATATGAGTTATATCTCATCTTTATTGTTTTCACAAATAATTCAATCTGGCGAATGTATCCAATACACCTTCCTCCTCCTATTTTCCCCACAACAACAACACTATGAGTTGAGTATATAGAGATATAAATTCAGAGTATGTTATCTTATTAGAACAATCCCATAGATTTTCAATGGGAATTTGGTATTTCGCATTCCCCAACTTCCCCCTCCTCTTGACTTATTGGGGGTGGGGGGTAGGTTATGACTGTTGCACCACTCGATCTGATCATATGATGACTTGCTTTATGACCAATCCAAGTTATAACAGAAATTCCTGTTCCAATTGTGGTCATTAAGTCCTGTACATGTGAAAGGAATCTAGGTATTTTTGTCATTAAGCTAAACAGGAGGCAGTAGAGTGATGCAGCAGGTTAAAAGGAGATTTTCCATTAGAATACAATACACTGAATGGAGAATTGGGTAGCTGATCTCCATACTTCTGTGATCTGATCCTAATTTTTTTCTCAAACAAAAACTCCACAAAAAATACGAAGTGCGGCTAATTGTTAGGTTTGCAACTAAATATGAAAGCAGCAAAGCCATGTTTGATGGCTGATTGTTCAAGCTGAAATGGATTTCAAGCTGCAAAGTAGGCAACAATGCGAGGAGGCCTAAATGTTCTAACTGCCCTCTACCCCCTATATCAGGGTATCAAACTGGCGGCCCGCGGGCTGGATGCATCATATGCAGGCCACACCCAACCCCGCTCCACGAAGAAAAAAAACGTCGTGAAATGTCACGTGACAGCAACGTGACGACGCAAGTTTGACACCCATGCCCTATGCCTCAAACAGTTCTTTCCTGACAATTTTCCTTTAGTCTCCAGGAATTGACATAAGAAGAAAAGATCTTAGGCTGAAGGAAGGAAATGAAAGATAATCCCTCCCACCCGACATTTCTCTACTTGAAGTCACCTTCCCTAATCTGATGCCCTCTTGGGAGTGACTACAACTCCCAGAATTCTAGCCCTAATCTTTTTGTCCATATTTAGCAATTCATAATTTGACAGAAGTTAATATATTCAGGAATAACAACAAACCCTTAACCAAACAACTGTAAATATAATTTGCATAGCCAGGTGGAAGATTAAACAATCCTTTAATTTAATTCTAACAGCCTTTTCAACGTTTCCTGACAAATGTAGAAGAAAATCGATTTTGCCCTGAACATATTCCACTTGTTCTGAGTCTTTTTATGGACTTTTGCTTTTACTGTATACAAACCACAACTGCATTTTATTTTCTATTAATACATAATGATGATGCTGAATAAAAGTAAAAGTTTGGGGCCAATTTCTTTTCTTTGGCAACTACTCTGCTCTCAACAAACCATTGCAAAATATACCCCATAATAGCTAATACACCTGAGCTTCATTGCTAATGCTGAATATAACATGTGCAAAGAATTTTAATCAGGTTGCACTTTTTCAACAGTGTGCCTTTAAAAGATGGATTCATTTATTTGGATGAACAAATAAGGAAAGATAAGAGAAGTTTTTAATTCTCAATTGCTCCTTAAAAAAAAGGAAACAATAATTTACAATCTGTGACTTGGGTACATAAATTGAGAAACTGCAGTGAAGCGATGTAACCTTTGTTTTGTTTTGCAGTCTGAATCTTCAAGAGAAGAAGAATAGGCTTCCACAAAGAAAGCATTGCAAATACAAAAGCTGCAATACAAATAATTATTATTATCATCAGAGATACTTAATCATGATGAAGAATTCTATTACACTTGCATACACAAACGCGAAAGGGCAAAAAGTGGTCTAATCTTAGCAAAAACAAGGAACAGGAGGAGCAAAGGATTAAAAAGATACACTTGAAAATGAGATGCACAAGTGGCATATTAACTGAAAACACTAATGGTGCAATTCCAACTGTAGATCCAGGTTTTGACATTGGTGCCCAGGTAGGCAAAAGACATTATTCTCTAAAGCAGAGTTCTCTAACCATAAGTATCCCATTATTCTGCAAATATCTCAAGCTCAGTCTGCTTTGAATTGTGGTATAAAGTATTTTTTTTTTCTCCTGAAGAATGAAAGAATTTAAGTCCCCACGGATGTTGTTATCCGAGGATTCATTTCATATAATGATCAAAATCAATAGAAGTACAAAGTTTCTGTTTGGCCTGTTTGATATTTGTCTTCATGGGAGGACAAACTGATGCCAACATTGCTAGAAGTAGTTACGAATTTCATAATCACCAGCTCTACACTGCAGTTCTAACATCTGAATAGCAATGAAGCACTTAAGTTATTGTAACAGTGCTTCATTATCTTCAGTGTATAAAAATAACAACCTGGCTCAGCCTGAAAGAAAACAAAAAGGCAGGGAAAGTATCTCTTATTTCAGTAAATTTAAATTATGATGACTCCTCTTTCATGCTAACGGGGATTAAAGTCCCTCTTGCACATGTAAAAAGGTGTATTTTCCCCTTGTTTCTGATGGGGCTCATACCTTTTAATAAATGACTTTTCTCACTGCATAACTGAAACCAGAATATTATAGAAAACCGCATAACTGAAATCAGAAAACTATAGAAAATCAAGCTTTTTCTCTAAATTGGTTAACCAGTTACACAAAAGATGAAGAAGTTCTCTTGGGATATCTTCTACACACACACACACACACACACACACACACACACACACACACACACACACACACACACACACACACACTTGCAATTTCTTTCATTATATGAAGTAAGCCAAGCAGCAGAATCTTTCATTAAAATATAGAGTATTCAGTGTTAAGATGAAGAACGGTTAGCAGTTACTATAAGTAGTCCTCGACTTACAACCACAATTGGGACTGGAATTGAGTGGCTGTTAATTGAGTTGCACATGTGACTGTTTTACTCAATGACTGCAATCCTGGCACTTCTGATTGTGATCAAGTGATCTCTCAATTGTTAAGTGGAGCCAGCAAAAGACCTGCCTGCCATGTTCCACTGCAGAACGGAACTGTTCCAGTGCATGGGGTGGGTTCCACTTACCTTCGCCACCGGTTCGCATTGTGACATTTCGCGTGTGTCCCCCCCCGTGCATGCTCAGTAGCAGGATTCAGCCTGAAACACAGCTGAGGAGCTGATCAGCTGTGCTTCGGGCAAAGAAATAAAGGTCAGTATTAACCCGTGGGTGGGTGGGAGGGCTCTTTTTCAAGCCGTGGAAGAGGAGAAGCCATCCAAACACGAAAAAATTCACCAAAAATTCCCCAAAAAAGATGGCGGCGCCCACGGACCGGCACCGATCGAACAGGGTCGGTGATGTCATCATGACATTACCAGCAGGTCGCTACCAGTTCGGGCGATCTGGTCCAAACCGGGAGGAACCCACCCTGTTCCAGTGGGCTGCAGGAATGGAGCTTGACTCATCAGGATCTGAGCTGTTCTTCATCTTGCCAAAAGAGTTCTGCTGCCCTTGGCAGCTAGCTCTTTCAGACAGATCCCCCAGAGATGAGAGGGAGTTTTCTTGGCAGGCAGCAGCTGCTTGCAACCTTCCTTGCTTACTTCCCCATTGACTTTCTGGGTAGGCTGGCAGAAAAGATTGCAAATGGAAATCTCACGGTTGCAGGCATTTGACAGCCACTTATAAATGCAAAGAGGTTGTCAAGCGCCCAGATTGTGATCACATGACCGCATGGGGGCAACTTTACAGGCCATAAAGCACCCCTTTTTGAGGCCATCCTAACCTTGAATGGTCATTAAACAGTCAACCATAAATTGAGGACTACCTGTATCACTACTAGCTCCTATTACTAATAAATATTACATACTGGCCTCTGCAAAATCCTTTCCACAAGGACTTTGAATTAACATATAAATAACATTGAAGAAAGGGACCGTAGAGGAAGAGATAAACAAGGATTGGCTATACTATTGTTTCAAAAGCACAGACTTAGTTATAGATTAAGTTTGAATGGTTCATGGGAACTGCAAGGGTTGAAATTCCATGTTTGTTAATAAAAAGAGTTTGATAACATGGTTATGATTACTTTTATTTTCACGGTATCCTGCATACCATCTCCTTGAAATTATAATAAAGAAATGCGACTTCTCCTGTGAAATATTCAAATCCACATAAACTTTACACATTTAACTTTCATTGTGGAAAGACCAAGGTGGCTTAAAATTATGTTGTACAATATTTACATCAGCTCTTCAAGATAAAACAGGTCAGGAAAAAGACTCTGCAGGACTGACCAGAAGTATATTTCATTGATGTATGCTACAGTAAGAGGATTTTGAAAGCCTGGTTATGTTTTTTGTCCCCTCTCCAGTGAATTAGGAAGGAGCCAGTCTGAGCTTCTTTCTCACCCTTTCTCTATTTCATAGACCTAAAATGCATGCCTTCATTTTTGTAACCTTTTCTGCATAGTCTCTCCAAAGTCATCTCTGTAGTTTTCTAGAGTTTACTTAAATGTGCTTATGAATGTGTGAGACACAGTACACACAAACAGAGGGGGGGGGGCATAATATCTAGCCCATCTATATACCACCCAAATTAAAATACTAAAACAGACCCCAAACTGGGATTGGGCATTCAAGAATATTGAAGCAATTGGTTCAGGAGTATTGCATCAATTGCTTATGAGGATTATGAAAACTGGCCAAGTGTGTCCATGTACCACATGAACCTACATTTACAGTGCTGCATAAAATTTCTAATTCTCACAGAAGGATGCTGCCTCAGCTGCCTCAACTTCTAATACTGATCCCCAATGAGTGTCTACAATTTTATAATTTGCGGCAATGATAAATCCAGAGCTCACATGGAAGTGATTTTTTAAAAAAATCAGAGCAGCTTTGGCCAGATCTAGGGAAGTATCCTTAAACTGAGTCAGTTTATTGCTCTTATCAAGTCAGTACTTTCAGCATTTAGTAACGGCAATCACTTCTCTTTCAGTCCTATCTTGGAATGCCATGAATTGCAACTAGGTCAGTCTGAATGTGAAGCACATGGCCTATCACTCAGCTTTGACTCTGGGGAAAAATACAGAGATGGGTATTGTTAAAAGGCATGTGACTCATGAATATTGAATGACTGGTGTAGATACAGGTTAGCTAAAAAGGATCAGGGATACTGGTTATTAGAGCTATGCTTGTGCTACACTTTGATTTAAAAGGAAAAAGATACTTCAGGAACTCCTTCAATCAACAGTGTCTTTTTCTGGGCTCATGCTGCAACTGTGAAGGGCAGCTGCTTTAAGACATAACACAGATGTTATACGAACACCTACAGTATGCTGAACCTATTTTCAGACATAGCTTCTTAAATGATTCTTCCTTCTTTTTGCTGACACCCAAAACAGTTTGTACTCTTTTGCTCTTAAGGATCTGGTGGTAGGTTTTAACTGGGAAAAAATTCACACACAGGACAAGGACAGTGACCATCGGGGAATGGCAAAGGAGAAAGTCTTGAGCAACACCAAACAGGACCGTGGGAAACAAGAGCTGGGAAATGGTGGAGTTGGGAAAGGGAGTGATGGCTGGCGGCTAAAATGGCTTCACATGACTGATAAAGATGGACTGTAGTTACACTCCACACCAAAAACAAGTTAATGATCTTAGAATGGATTAGGCATTGCAGAATGAACTAATTACTTCATTAATGGTACAAAGCCCACAAAGCATTTGGAGGATCAAGTGCTGAAGAGGACAGGGTGTGGGATCCTTAATTGCATTGAAGTTGACAGAAGAAACAAGATCAAAGGGATTACTTGTCAAAGGATCACCAGCTAGATCAAGTAAAGCTGCTGGTTCATCTGAGAAATATTGTCACTGATACTCTATAAGCCCTTTCTTAACTTTTGACAGTAAGAGGAAGCAAGAGTACAATTAGAGTAGAACATCCACATTTATTTGTTTGTTTGTTTGTTTGTTTGTTTGTTTTTGTTTGTTTGTTTGTTTGTTTATTCTTTCAATTTCTATAGCTGCCCATTTCAATCAATGGACAGCTTACAATTCTAAAAATATAAAAACAATAAAAAGTATTTTTAAAAAGTAAAAACAATAAAAACATCCAATAAAATATACACAGCGGCTGAGGTACTTGGCCAGTTAACAGTAAAGCCAACTTAACACATTTAGTGCCCCAGGCTTGGGTACAAAGCCAAGCTTTTAAAGCCTTATGAAAGGGATGGGGCCATTCTCTGAGGGGAGGATATTCCACAGAGCAGGGCTACTGCAGAAAAGGCCTGTATTCTAGTCCCCGCCAACCGACACTTTGGCTGATGGGATCTGCAGCATCTGCTAGACTTAACTAGATGGGTAGAGACTCTTGGAAAAAGGCAGACTTCCGGTTCCTTCTTCGGCGAGATCGGAAGCCAGGACTGTGACCTCTGTGGCACGCTCCAAACACTTCACGCCTGAGGGTTCAAATTCGGACCTAAGGCCCCCCCCCCGTAGAGGGGGCAAAGCAAAGGGGGACCACCAAGAGGGTAGAGGGGAGCTGCATCTCCCCTCCCCAAACTGGCAAGCCCCTAGCCGATGGTGAGAAGCTGCGGCAGCAAACATGGCTGCCACAAAGCCGAAGGAGGACCAGAATTAACAAGACTGAGCAGGAGGAAAAGTGAGTGATTTGTGATCTGGGACAAAAAAGACTGTTTGCTTTTGAAAACAACCTCCCCCCCCAAAAAAAAAAACGAGGGGGAGAAATAAGGAAGCTAAGGATTAGCGGTGGGTCAAGCATGCTAAAATTGTGGAAAAAAACATTTGGGAACTAGGAGGAACAAAAGTTTTTCTTGGAAGATTTAAAAGAAGATGTGGTTTTGGAATAATACTCCACTTTAAAGAAAAAAACATTGATATTTGAACTGGAAGCTGTTTTTGACTTAATATAAATTGACTATTATATATACTGGATTTATAAATATATAGAGACCATAGCAAAAAAAGGGAGTTAAAGATAGAAAAGAGAGAGCTAAAAGAAATATGGGGGAGGCAATCAAAAAAGAAAAAGAAAAGAGGATTAAAACTTTGGAGCAGGGTAAAAGAGAAGGAATAAAAGAAAAAGGTGTAAATTAGTAGTAATATTTTTGAATATAAGCCTGATAATAGAAAATACGAAGACTGAAAATATGTAACTTTTAAATATGTTTTGTATGGAAAAAAAGAAAAGTAATATTTTTGAATATAAGCTTGATGATAGAAGTTTAATTAATTTAGTATTACATAAGTATGAAAAAATTGTTCATTGAAATAAGGATATGTATGAATAACATGTAAAATGAAGTTATAAAATAATATAAGAAAAGATGAAGATTGAAAAATAGAAAAATGTATTGAAATATGCAATATATTTTTGAATAAGTTTGATATTAGAAAAGTTGAAGATTGAAAATATGTAACTTTTAAATAAGAAACATGTAGAAATGAATGTATATGTGTTGGGATATAAGAGATAATAATTAGTGTTAATGTGTATGTAAGATGAAGATTGAAAAATAGAAAAATAGAAAGATTGAAATATGCAATATATTTTTGAAAAAGTTTGATATTAGAAAAGATGAAGATTGAAAATATGTAACTTTTAAATAAGAAACATGTAGAAATGAATGTATATGTGTTGGGATATAAGAGATAATAATTAGTGTTATTGTGTATGTTTAATCAATTTACTAGTATTATATAACTATGAATAAATTGTTCATTGTAATAAGGATAATATATATATATATGAATAACATGAAATGAAGTTATAAAGTAGAAAATATGAAGATTGAAAAATAGAAGAAAATATAAAGATTGAAATATGTAATTTTGAAATATATTTTGTAAGGGAAAAATAATGATGTGGAAAAGAGGATAAAGAAATTATAAGTTGATTTTTTATTAATGTTTAAGAAATAAGGGAAGCAAAAGATACTAATATTAGAAATATATACCGTATTTTTCGGAGTATAAGACGTACTGGAGTATAAGACGTACTTTAGTTTTTGGGGAGGAAAATAGGGGAAAAAATCTACCTACCAGGTATTCATCTAGCTAGCGTCCTTAGTCTGGTCAGCTTCAGCACATTATTTTATCCCCTGGTTAGGACTTAAAAAAACCTTCTTCGGAGAGAGTAACAATGTAAGAGCCTGCACCTGGTTAGGGCTAGAAAAAAACTTATTCGGAGCAAGTAGAGCAATGAAAAAAACCCTGCAAAGACTTAGGGCTGGAAAAACGTTCTTCGGAGAGAGTAACAATGAAAGAACCTGCAAGCCTGTAAGAGCTGGGAAGATCGTTAGCACCTAGTTAGGGCTGGGAAAAAAGCTTCGAAAAAGCTACATTCCGAATATAAGACGGACCCAAATTTTCTGCCACTTTTAGGGAGGAAAAAGGTGCGTCTTATACTCCGGAAAATATGGTAAATAGGGAAATGACCACATCTTTGTTTGTTGGAATTAAAATAAGGGGGGAAAATAAGAGGGGGAAAAGATTAAAGACAGCTATTAAGAGGAAAAGAAATGTGAGAGATGTATTGAAAATGAAATGATAATGGATTGTAATTTTGTTAAAAAACAAGAAATATTGTTAAGAATATTGTATGGATGTATGAAACTCAGAAAGCAAATGCTCACGACATGAGATGTTGAAAGACCAAAAACAAATAAAATTTATTGGGGGTGGGGAAGGAAAAAGGCAGTGCCTCAAGTAATCCAGTGCCAAACCAAGCTTTAAAAGTGATAACTTCAATTGCACCTGGAAATATACCACTAGCCAATGCAGTTCACATCATAGTACTGTTACATGTGCCCTATATTTGGCATCATTTACTACCTGAGCAGCCTTATTCTGCACTAGCTGAAGCTTCCCAATGCTCTTCAGGGACAGCCCCATGAAGAGCACACTGCAGTAGTCTAAGCGAAAGGTTACAAGGGCACTGGCGACAGTGAACAGGGCCTCCCGGTCCAGAAATGGGTGCAACTGGTAGATCCCCTGAAGATGTGCAAAGGCTCTCCTACCCATAGCTGCCATCTGCTTTGTGAGCAGGAGCTCTGAGTCTAGGAGAACCCCCAAGACCGCAAACCAGGTCTGACTGGGGTAGTGCAACCCCACCCAAAACCAAAGACGGAAGTACTTTGGAGGGTCAAAAATACCCACAGCCACTTAGTTCCACTAGAGTTGAGTCGGACAGGTTAAACTTGTATAATAATTGGTATTTATATCCATGCTTAAACTTTACTCAAGCGGAAAGCTGGAAGTCAGAAACAATGCCCTTTTGAAGCATTGGTTTATCTGCAAAATAAAGGGAGAACCCAGTCACGATGTTACGTAATGCAATTATAGCTGCTGTAACTCGAACTTGCAAAAAGCAGGAAAGGAAACTGCTTTTGCTTTATCAGTAATTTAAATTTATCAGTGAATTTAAAAAAAGAGGGAAGACAGAATGTTTGGCATTGTCTCTTTTAATCAAATCCATTGAAGCCTTAAGCAGAATCTATGACAACACGCCCTTTGAAAGCCCCTTTCACCTTCATAGTAATTTATAGCACACAGATATCACCCACTCTGATCAAGTAAAAAGCCTAGGGACTAGATCTAGCTCAACTATTTCAAATTGGAATAGCTGCCAAGATTATTATTTTATCTTTCCAGTCTTTGCCTCCATGGAAACTTTCTTTCTAATTGTCTGTGCTCTGCCATGCTGATCCAAGCTTGCTAGCTTCTGTGCTTTATTACTGCAATTTCATTTATGAGCAGCAACTACATATAACCACATAACAAAGTAATTTTCCACCTTGGTATTAATGACCCTTGCATTTAAATGGTCGTGTATGCAAACTCAGAAGTGAAGCAAACAATTAAACACTTCCTTTACCTCAATCTCCTGTCCCACTAGCCCGTCATTGCTTACATTGCTTAAATATTCCTATGTGTTAGATTAAAAAAAAAGATCAGTGTTTCTTTTTTTTACCCTTAGGACATCTTCTTATTTTAAAAAATTATAGAGGAGCCCAAAGAGTTTTATATGAGCCATATATCTAAAATATTTACTGTATAAAAATTACAATTGACATATGAGAATATTAAATCTTTCAAAAATAACAATCTTCAACCCATTTGATATTCACATATTTTTTACGAAACTGCCCTTTTTAAAAACAAATACAAAATGATGAAAAGAGTGACATTGTTTTAACTTTTTTTGCAAATATCTTCAATATCTGACACATAATTTTGATTTTGGGAATCCCTGAGAGAATCTTGGACCCCTATGAGTCCTCAGATCACACTTAACAAAGTAGCCTGGATTTAAAAAAAACAAAACTCTGAGCATGTGCAGTTTTTCAATTGTAAACTTACCCGCTATGAAGAGTGCAAGGATTAAAACCTGCTGCTAAACAGGTTTCCTTGGGAATAGAACTTATTTTACTCTATGATAAGCATCATTTTATAGAAAGCTAGAAAGATGAGGATTTGGACAGAGATGGATGTCTACTTGATCCTCTATTTAGGAAATAGTTTTGAAAACAAGAAAAAAAAAGTGGATGTCCTGGCATGAACATGTTGGCCCTGTCTGCTGCTGTCCGATTATCTTAAGTTCTTTAGCAATTACTTTTGGGCTCCATGGAATCTGAGGGGAGAAACTGGACTCTCATTAACAACTCTTGAAAACTGACTCTGAAGTCTTAGCTAATATTAAACATTGCCTCAAAGCTTGTAAATATTGCAGTCCTATGAAACTTATTCAATGTCTACTGCACTTGTCCAGCTTCCAAATCGCCTTCAGTGGTGAACCTGTGTGAATTGCAGTAGCCTAATTGGCTAATCATGGGGTCTTGAGTAACTGTTGCAAAGGCATTCAAAAAAGTTTGCAACTGGTGCACAAGCCAAAATGGGACAAAAGCTCTTCCACCTCCTGCTAAAGGAAAAACCACTAGTCCAGAAACTGCAGACCTGCTCTTTAATTGGGGTGGGGTGGGGTGGGGGTACCACATAGACCAGCCAACTTAGGAATCAAGCTGGAGACTCATCAGTCACCTACACCTTTAATTTTAATTTGTTCTGACCCAACCAATTCCTAACACTTATCAAATACTTGGTCAAGACTCCACAAAATCTCTGAACCAGCCTTGGTTGGCAATATACAGTATATACTGTAATTGAGTAACATCAGCATCTTGGATGATATCCCATCCCAAGCTAACAGATTACTTTTCCTAATGGTTTAATTTAGCTATTAAAAAGTGAGGAGGCAGGGAAGACTCTGTGGAATCCCAAGCAAGAGGAACCAAGGACTTCAGTGCTCAATTTTTCACATAAATCAGCTAGTACTGTCCACTCATGTAGGAGCAGAAACACTGAACAATCTTCCCATCACCAATCCATGCAGACAGTGCACAAAGAGGCACCATGGTTGATGATACCGAATACTACTAAGGACTGCAAGAGATTCAGGATGGCTATCCCCTGCCGCCAAGTTTCTACCAAAAGTAGGTCATCCACTGATGGGAAAAGTGGATGGATCTTTTGATGAGCTGTAGCCAGCAATGGAATGGGTTCCTTTAAGAGTAAGTTAGGTAGTGTGGCAGCAGGAATGAAAAAAAGCATGCTTCCGGAGAACTACACATGGACCATAAAACTGCTGAAGATATGTCTTTAGATTGATTAAGCACCTTTTAATCTACTGACCACAAGGGACAGGGCTGTAT